>PVIU01003670.1:0-109913 GCA_004026605.1 Ondatra zibethicus
TAGGCCAGGAGGGATGGGGGTGGGCCTTGGACTTCCAACAGGGCAGGGCACCATGCCCTCTTTCAAGGAAGAAGGGGGAGGAAGGAGGGGTGGGGGGTAGTGGGAGGGGACCGGGAGAAGGGGAAGAAAGGAAAAAAAATTTTTTTTTATCTTTAATTATGTTCTTGAATGGAAAAAATAAAACAAAACAATGTATGGGGAAAAAAAAGAAAAGCAAAAAAAATAAATAAATAAATGTAAAAACCAAAAAAAAAAAAAGAAAACAAAAAAACAAAAAAACAAAAAAAAAATAGTGGACACTGCTGGATTGTATGGTGGCTCTGTTATTTTCCATACTAATTTCATCCTTACCCACAATGTGCAACAGCTTCCTCTGCTCCATATCCTCACCAACTTGTATCTTTATAAACCATCACTCCTGAGATGAAGTGATATCTCCCTGTAGTTTTGACTTGGTTCTGTGTAATGCTGAAAACTTACTCATATTCTTTTGGAAAATATCTATTTAATTCTGTTCTCTATTTATAGCCTTTTTAGAGGGTTTTTGTTTGTGTTTTTGGAGTTCCTTATATATATATCAGCTATTGATCCATTCTGTGGTGTTATATGTAAACCATGACACTTTGACCTCTTCCTTTCCAGTCTGGATGCCTAAAGCATCTTTGTTTTATTCCAAGCCTGAGAGAGAAAGTGATCAGCTTTTTACCATTAATCCAATATTAGCTACTGGCCTATAAGTGGTTTTTATTCTATTTAGATGCCTTTCTCCTATACCTAACTTCCTTGGTATTTTTAACGAGTGCTACATTCATTTTACCACATACATCTTTATCTATTAAAATGATCTTATCTTTCCTGAACTCCTCCCTGTGATGTGGCATATCAAATTCATTTATCTGTTTCTGTTGACCATAGCTTGCATCCCCGGCGTGAGTCCAGCCTGATATGGGCATACACTAAACAGATAGCAATTACATTCATCCTGAAATCCATGTGGCTTGAATATCTGTGAATGAGTGTTCCTATACCTGGCCTTCCCACTCCCTTGATTTTGTCCCCTACCTATTCATGGTTACTCACTTCCATGGCATATCTCAAACCTGATCACTAGCAACTGCAGGCCTTCAAAACTTTCTCTCTCCATCCAGTACATTCCACCTGTGCCCCTCAAGCCCTCTGATTCTCCTGCTGCCGGTACTTATTCAATAGTCTCTGCATGCACAATCTGTGCCTTATTTACCCAGACACAGGTTGTGTATGCAGGGACAATTCTTCCCTTTTGACCCAGTTTTAAATTTTCATGGTTGATTATTATAATTTATTTACATCCTCCTTGATCCTCTACCCCTCCTGCATTTCAACATACCTGCTCTGCTAAATCATGACCCTGGTTAGCAGTAAGTCTCTACCTATGCCACCCAGAACTGCTGCAGATGAATTACTGGAGAGCACAGGCTCCTTGCTTGGTAGTCTCACTTGATATATTCTACTTTTGAGCTCAAGAGAGCCAGGATGCTTCCCAACAATCATTTTGCCCCTCTTCTGTTCTATTGATGCTCCTTCTCAAGTGACCAATCATGCTTCCTCTACATCCTCATGGATGGGCTTGTCTCCCTTTTAGAGAAGAGAGAGAAGGAAGAGGATAGAAAGAAGAACAAGAGCAAGTGAGAGAGCTAGCAAAGGAGGCATGCAGAGTCAACATATAAAATAAATGACCACAGAAAATCCTTTATTAAATTGCTACCATCCTTTCTGTCCACCACTGTTGCCTCAGAAAAACACAGGCACACATCTCCGGTTCTTTGACACTGCTATTTCACTGGCTGGAATTGGAATTCTCTTTCCCTTTTAGCCCTATCATCTCCTGATAATCATCTCCTTTACATTTTTTGCTCAGCTAGCCCCTTTTGCAATGAGAATTAGCCACTGCTGCAACTGAAACCCTTCCATATTTGCTTTTCTGAACTATTTTTCTTTGTAATACTTGCCACCATTTATCTCTTCACTTTCCCAGACAGGATCTTATATATATCCCAGGCTGATTTTGAAATTGCTGTGTAGCTGAGGATGAAGTTCAACTTCTGATCCTTCTGTGTCTTCTTCTAGTGTGCTAGGATTACAACAGGTGTGAGCCACCACATCTGATTTTAAGCCATTTATATTTATTATTGTCGGGTGGAGATATGCATGTACAATGGCACATGTGAAGGTTGGAGGATAACTCGAAGGAGTCAGTTTTTTCCTTTCATCCTGTGGGTCCCAGGGATCAAATCTGGGTCATCAGGCTTAGCAGCAAGCACCTTTATCCACTGAGCCTCTTGACAGCCCTCGACCCGTTCGTCTTTCTTCACTGTCATTAACTTTTCTTACTGTTGGTCTTTTTACTGCAGCATAAAGCCACATATGAGCAGAAATCTTTATTTTATTGATTGTTACAGCCTCCAAATGTGAGCGATATCTAACATACAGAAAGGCTTAACAAGGATTTGGTGAGAAAGTAAATGGGTGCTTCCCAACATCATTTAAGAAATGCTTTACAAGGTATATTTATAGGTTCTATAGTAAGATTAAATCACTATTACAGCATTTCAAGAATCAAGTTCTCAATTACATATAATTATATGCACATAAAGATTACAGTTGCAAAACTGAAAAGTGATTACTCCAAACTTTCAATGAGAAGTGTTTTCTGCTGCATAGGATGTGAGGCAGATTGTAATAACTTGATAGATAGATAGATAGATAGATAGATAGATAGATAGATAGATAGATAGATAGATAGATAGACATATGTATATGTATATGTATATATATATATATATATATATATATACATTCATGAGTTGCTGTCTGTGAGCTAGGTCACCTCAGGCATCTTATTTGTGCACCCTAGCAAGTCCTAACTAGTGAGCTGCAGTATTTCATGTGTGTGTATGTCCCTGCTAAGAAAGTTACATACCATTCTGTTAAAACTGTCTCGAATTGCCTTCCTGACAGAGCAGCTTCAGGAAAGAAATTCTAGGTGTGTTTAGAAATATTCAGGCAATGCTTTTGCAAATCCTCAGCATAGGAGACTGCAGGAAACCCTGAGTGTCCAGTAGCTGAACTTTCTCCTAATGGTTTGGGTAAACGTTATTAAAAGTAGTAAATTAGATAATGGCCACAGATTTTTTTAAACAGCTTTAAAAGCAAAGTACACAGACACACTGCAGAAATTTCAGAAAAATACATGAATACCAGATAAATTCAGGGCAAGTATATACCAATAATCTTAAAATCTTTGGCTTATTTTTACATGTCTTTATTCTATTTTTAAAAAAATGTCAAAAATTTACTTGAAGGGGAATAACTTTCTTCAAAGTAATCAACTTGGAAGGCAATATTTTTATATCCCTCCTGATCCAGTTTCAGAGAAGAAAGAAACAATTAGAATTCTGGATTTAGAATTGTTTTCTGATGAAGATTGGTCTAGGCACTGATCTGTGAGTGTAGCAGAATATCATTAGGAAACATTTTGTTGCCTTTTTTATTTGTCAGTTGTGTTTGGTTCTATTTTAGGTCTCTGAGCTATCCAGCCTGTAGTTCTTGATTATCCAGGAAGTATGGGGTCTGGACTCCCTCTTGTGGCATGGGACTCAAGTTACACCAGTCATTGGTTGACCACTTCCACATGTTCTAGCCCAATTGTCATAATAGAGGCTTCTTGCAGCAACTGATGGAAGCAGATGCAGAGATGCACAGCCAAACATTAGTTGGAGACAGGGAGAAAGGATTGTAGTGTAGTAGGAGGCCGCTAGTTCATTTCCTGACCGCCCAGCAGCTCAGACCCAAAATAAGCACACAGAAACCATATTGTTTGCAATACTGTTTGGCCAATAGCTTGAGCGTATTTCTGGCTAGCTCATATCCTAAATTAACCCATCTCTATTAATCTGTGGCTTACTGAGTAAAGTTCCGGTGTCTGTCTCTGGTGGGGGCTACATGACTTCTCTGACTCTGCCTTCTTTCTACCAGCATTCAGTTTAGTTTTCCCTGCCTAGCTCGACTCTACCCTATCACAGGCCAAGGCAGATTTCTTTATAAACCAATGGTATTCACAGCATACAGAGGGGAATCCTACATCATCGTAGGAGCCAGAGGGGTTGAGGACACCACGGAGAACACGGCCCACAGAATCAATTAAGCAAGGCTCATGGGAGCTCATAGAGATTGAAGTAACAAACATGGACCCTTACGGGTCTGATCTAGGTCCTCTGCATGTATGTGATGGTTGTGTAGCTTATTATTCTTGTAGGACTCCTAATAGAGGGAGGATGGGCTGTCTCTGATTCTTTCACCTGCTTTGGGGACCCTTTTCCTCCTACTGGGTTGGCTAGTCCAGCCTTGATATGAGATTTTGTGCCTAGTCTTACTGTAACTTGTTAAGCTGAGTTCAGTTGATATCCCTGGGAAACTTGCTATTTTCTGAAAGTAAATGGAGGAGGAGTGGATCTAGGAGAGAGAGGGAAGGTTGGGGAAAACTGGGAGGAATGGAGGGAAGGGAAACTTTGGTCAGGATATAATGTATGGAAGAAAAACAAATTTTTAAAACAATAATTTTTTGTGAGTACACAACAATTTTCTTCAATAACTTCATTGTTCCCATTTCTTTTTACGAGGAAGGATTTGATATTCGGGAGAGCTAAATACAATCCCTACGAGCCTTGAGTTTCCCCAACTTAAATCAGGCATGAAATTTGGTCTCAATTAGCTTAATGTCTACCAATTATTATAGTTACAGGAGTAAAAATCAGCACAAATGGTAGGATGTTGCATTTGTAAGTCTGCAAGTTAGTACTCCCTGAGACGATGGTAAGGATGTGGTCCTTGTATGTACACAAGAATAGGGATCGGAGCACAAAAGATTTGTTTCCACGAGGTCAAACCATTCATAGATCAAGCAGATGAGACTGAGTTGATGCTCTCTAAATTCCTGCCACATATTCCAGTCTCACAGAGAGATTGAGATAAAGCCTGAGTTAAAAGAAGAAAAGTAAGTCCTGAGGACTCAGAGAAGAAATGAGTTTAAGTTGGTCCTGAAGATAGGGCAAGATTTAAACATAGATGGAGGGTTCTGGCTATTGAAGTTGGGAAGGCTGTAGTAAGAGAAAAGACATAGAGACTTTGGACAGGGAAAATGCTAAGGTTAAAACTTATTTGATGAAAACTGGAGTGACAGCATTATATAAAATATAATAGCCTGAGAAAAATGCATTTGAGATCAGTGGACTCATTAAGAGACTGTTAGATTAATCAGGAGACAAAAGAAAATGCGGATTGAGTTGATGACAGCAGAGACCAAGACAGCAGATATCTGGAGGCATTTGAGAGTTGAATTGCTTGGACCAATTGGAGATCTAGTGGAAACATGAAAGAAGCTAGGGTTTCACCACCGAGTGAGTGCAGGATTCAATATATAACAGAAATCAGCTTACAAACAGGTAAATAGTTTTGAGTGGGAAATTATTTTTCTGGTCTGTGACTTCTCAGCTCCCACAGCTGAGCCCATGATTTGATTAGTTCCAATCCATTCTCCAACCACGTTTTTCTGGAGGCAAGATAAATTTACTTAGCCTTCACCCCTAGTCCCATAGAGTTAAGATGATGTCGTCACCCTCCTTAGAATTTTGCCTTCCAGCTACCACCTGTCCACCTGCATCTTAATATGACCTTGTCTGTGATTCTGCTCTGCCTTCTTTCTAGCATGTTCTATACAAAGGAATCAGAATTCTCCCTTTTGCATACTGGCTGAACTTCAGCGTTAACATTCTCAGCATTAACACAGACTCTTACAAAGCGGCCAGTGTGTTCTTGCTGGTTTGTCATCGAGGCATCTGTGAACAGCAGCCACCTCATCGATGTTCCACATATCAGAAAATTCCAAAAAGAAAGCGCTGTCTAGAAATAACAGAGTCATGCCAGGGCCAGCTCTTTAGTCGACTTTCTTTGTAACACCCCATCTATCTCTTGCTCTTCAATTTTTATTTATCCAAAATTATTAGCAAGATGCATTTTTCCCATCCAAGGCCAGGGCTGACCCTGCTTAGCTTCAGAGATCAGACAAGATTAGGCATGTTCAGACAAGATCTGGACTGGGTAGCCCAGAGACCTAGGATAGAACCAAATACAATTGAAGAAAAAAAGTCAATGTAATGATGCCTAACAATAATCTGTTATACTCATAGACTGGTGTCTACCCCAAGTGTCATTAGAGAGGCTTCATCCAACAATTGATGGAAACAAATACAGAGACCCACAACCAAACACTGGGCTGAGCTCGGGGAATCCTGCTGAAGAGAGACAGGAATGATTGTATGAACCAGGGGGAGGGGGCAGGGGGTCAAGGTATCACAAGGGAACCGACAATAACAACTAACCTAGGATCATAGGAGCTCAGTTCGTATGGACTGACAACCAGGGAGCCTGCATGGGACCAGCCTAGGCCCTCTACATATGTGTCAGTTGTGTAGCTTGGTCTACTTGCAGGACTCCTAGGACTGGGAGCAGGGGCTGTTCCTAACACTTTGGCTGACTTCTGGTAACCTATTCCTCATACTGGGTTGCCTTGAGCAGTCTTAATGCAACAGGAAGAGCTTAGTCTTGCAGCTTGATATGCCATGTTTTGTTGATACCCATGGGAGGCCTGCCTTTACTGAACAGAAACAGAGGAGGTGTGTATAGGGTGGTGGGGAGCGGTGTGGGGGGAGGGAGGGGAAACTGTAGCTAGGATGTAAAATAAATGAATAAATTTAATTAATAAAAGAAAAAATGATCCATTTTTCATCTAAAGCCCACATTAAAAAGTTCTGTCAATCAATTTTTCTAAACTTAAAATGGTCAATTATGACTTAGGCCTTGTGATTTGTTTTCTTTTCACTTATTTGCCAATAAAGACTCAGGAGTCAGGTGTTGGGTTGAAAACCTGCTGGATCAGAGAGGCTAAGAAGCAACCAGCTGACCTTCCTTTTTGACTGGAGATCCACCAAGAGAGCAAGAGAGCGTCTCTCCAGCCATCCCAAACCAAAAAGTCCCTCCCTACTCCTTCCTCTGCATCTTTCTATCTATTTTCCTGGTTCTTCCATACTCTCTATGGCTAATTCCTGTCAACTAGCTGTTGGCTCTGCCCTCTAATGTAAGGTTGATTTTATTAACACAATCTCAGGTTTCACAGTATGATCAAATACAGAAAAGGGGAAATGGTGTAGGAGGTCCTTCTTTCTATGTGCTGTTTCATTGGTTGAATAAAGAAACTGCCTTGGCCTTTGATAGGACAGAACTTAGATAGGCAAGGAGGACAGAACTGAATTCTGGGAGGAAGAAGGCAGAGACAGAGCGCTGCCATGAAGCTGCCAGGTCAGACATCCTGAATCTTTCCCGGTAAGCCACGGCCTCATGGTAACATACAGATTATTAGAAATGGGTTAGATCAAGATGTAAGAGTTGGCCAAGAAGAGGCTAGATATAATGGGCCAGTCAGTAATTTAATTAATACAATTTCTGTGTGGTTATTTCAGGGGGGTAAGCTAGCCAGGCGGTGGGATGCGGCCTGCTTGCCTCATTACTACATCCTGAAATACGGCCTCCTCTGGTTGCCAGATTAATTCACTGCCATCTTAGTTTTTATAAACACACTTTAGATCTGCCCAGTTGCTAATTCACCTAACAATGCATTTCACAGAGCTAATCTCAGTTGGTCAGTCATGTATGATGAACTTGAACTTGACTGATGTGAAGAATTTGAATTTTAAATTGGAAGAGACAAGAATAGCTTGATGGTTACTTATTAAGTTTTTCTGCTGCTGAACAATACAGAGGAAGTCCACACAGCAAGAAATATTTTTATTTTTGCATGTATCAGATTTGGCATGTTCAAGTTACAGGTATTAGTCTGGGAAGACAAATCAATCTATAAAGTGCATGAAGGGCAGAGTTCAATCCTCAGACACATGTAAAAAGTCAGCTGTAGTGTGTGCTTGTTGTCTCCGCTCTGGACAGAAGACGACATACACATTCCTGGGGTTTGCTGGCCTCCAAGTCTAGTCTAATCGGCAAGCTCCAGGCCAGTGAGGGACCCTGTCTCAAAACAGGTGAACAGCACCTGAAGAGAAGTGACACCTGAAGTCATTTCTGACCTCTCCATACATATGCACATGTATCTGCACATATGAACACACATATATACACACATGTACACACACACAAATTTTTATCTATTATGGATACTCAATTTATTGCAAAATGATACTTGCATTGTTAAAATTAGTTTTAAGGAAGTGTATATAATATAAGCCATTTTTTAAATGTCATATGCTTTGAAAGAAAAAAACTGAACTATACTAAAGTGGGCTTTCTGTGGAGTGGTAGCCTAATGGGTAACTTTCTTTTTAAAGTTACCTTGTTTCATATTCTATTGTTTTTGATACGTGTAAAAGATTTTTAAGAGGTGGAAGTTTTTAAAAAGAAAAGATGACCAAGATTGTTGAGAGCCTTAAAGAAAGTGATGCCAGAAAGGATTTTTTAAAAAGAGGCAATTGGATTTGCCTATTGGAATACTCATCAATGATTTGTAGAAGAACGGGCACAGTATTAGGAGGAGGGATCCCTTGGAAATGTCTATTGTGCTGTCTATTCTTGGCTGTCAATCTGGAATTAACTCACATCCAAGTGGCTGGGTACACTCATGAGGAATTGTTTTCTTTATTAAAACCTTTGAAGTGAGAAGACCCACATTTAATCCGGATATTTCGAGGTGGAAAGATACACCTTTAATCTGGGCCACACCTTCTGCTAGGAGCCTACATAAGGGCATGGAAGAAGGAAGCTTGCTCTTTTTGTCTGCTTGCTCTCAGCCTCGATGGCAAGCTTAGTCCTTCATTGGTATTAGAGCTTGCTTCTTCAGGACTCCAGAAAATGCTGAAGACCAGCTCAGATATCCAGCCTCATGGACTGAATAACTACTGGACTCGTGGACTTTCTGTTGGTGAACAGTCATTGTTGAACTAGCTGAACCCCAGCCTATTACCCAAATAAGCTATTTCCTCCCCAAGTTGCTTTGTTCATAGTGTTTCATCAGAGCAATATTAACCTGACTAAGATAAGACATCTGTTAGTTTGGACATAGTCTTGTGTAAAAGGACTTTTCTTTGGACCAGCAGCTCAAATAACAACATGGAAACTTCTTACTAACTATGAAAACTTGGTCTATAGCTTGCTCCTAACTAGCTCTTATAACTTAAATTAACCCATTCATATTAATCTACATTCTATCTTATGGCATTACCTCTCTTCCATCTTGCACATCCTGTTTCTCTCCATGCCTCCTGACTTCGCTAGTGCACCTAGATTCCCCCTCCTCTTCCTTTCTCTCTCCGGAAACCCTGCCTATTCCTCTTGCCTAGTTATTTACCATTCAGCTTTGTATTACACCAATTACAACAATACATCTTCACACAATGTGCAAATATCCCACAACAGCCTTAGAACAACATAATTGTATCTTGTGCACAGACTGAACAGAAGACTGATCCATTTCCTCATGGTACTCTCCCCTGAGACAAGAGCAGAATCCTACTTGTCTATCTGGATTGTGTTGGAAGCTTTGAACTCCATTTCTTCCCAGCAACACAAAGACATGCATGCGGAAAATCACCCCGGCTTCCCGCTGTTCTCTTTTCTCCAGGCTGTAAGCAAATTAGGGGCTAATTTAGGATCACAGTATCATAGTTCACTCATTTTGCTTCCTGTTTTTATTTCTGTGATGCCGCCATTGGAAGTGACAGGTTAATAATGATGTGTTCACTTTTCAATACTTTTAGATCTATTCCAGATTGTAGAATAACGTTGTATAGGGATGCGCATACCACAGCAGGTAGTTGATATGCAAATTGGCTAGGGCTGCCACACTTAAGTAAAAAGGAAAGAAAAGGAATGTATAATATGATAATTGTATATATGTAGATAAATGCGGTGTATCAAAGGCAAGAAAAGAATGCAAACCTTGCATTGACCTATTGTGTCATCTGTGTTAACTGTTCCCCACAGCTTCAGCTCCTATCTCTTAACACTGAAAGGATGATTGCAGAGTTCTTGAGGGGGAAAACCTAATACACTAAGTCCCTTATGAACAATACAATACCCCAGAAGCAGCAAGCACCTAATAAATGTTAGCTGATGCTGACAAAAAAGCCAAATTAAGATTACCGAGTTTTATAAACTCAGATGCATACATATCTCTTAATAAACATTAAGTGCGCAACCGGTTTAAAAGAAAAAGGCAGACAAATCTTTGTGAGATTTGGATTAAATATTTAGAGAATCTTCTGACCCAGGGACACCTGCTAAGCCATGATAAGAATAATGTTCTCCAGGCTTTTCAAAATTGTTTGACTCTATGAAACATTAAAGTCATTTTACTCTCAAAGGGTTTTCATATAACAGAATAAAAGTAACTTATTCTTCTTGCAGAGTAACCAAAAGGGAAATCTCTTAGATCAGCTTTCCACACTTAAGGGCCTGGATGGTCTGAAGTAGAAAATACAGTGTCCCTGAGGATAGCCACGGTCCTTCCAGAGTGAGATGAGAAAAGGGTGACTTGGGCAGCTTGAATTAAAAGTTGCCAAGAAGTCTGCCTGTCTAAAACACCCTTTCCCAGCTCATTTTGTACTGACTTGAGGAATGCTCTTGAGTTGGAAATGACCTCAAAGCTCATCCTACCTAACCATTTTTTATTACAGATGAGAAATAAATGGGCTCACTCCAAGACACTGATAGTTCAGAGATGATCCCACTCCTCCTCCTCTCAGGAAACCATTCCTGTTTCCTTCCCCTCTGACACAGGGACCTTTAAGAGGACAGTGGCAAAGGAGACAATACAACACCATGAGTCAATGTCTGCCCAAGTCAGTTCTGCAACCCACAACACAAATGAATTCATTTCCTTTCCTGTTGCACGTCTGTGAGGAAAAAACTCTTGAGTTAGCTTTACCATGGCACCCCATCTCTGCAATGCCACACCCTTACTTACTCTCTTACCACGCTTTAACACCTAGTCAAACAACACAATTCCTGGTTGTTGCTAAGAAATGGCTTCGCCCTTCATATGAGAACACATCCTCCCACCTCTGGATGTCTACAGTAGCCTATCCACATATGATTTTACTCCTTTCAGCAATGTTAAACTTCATCATATTACTCGTTGTCTAATAATCATAAATCTTGTCTCCCAGTTTATGTGTTCATAGTTGGCCCATAGCTATGTTGACAACTAGCCCATGTATCTTCTTTTCTATTTAAAAAATTTGCATTTCTTTATTTCATAATTGCATGTACATACATGCCACAGTGCACATGTGAAGGACTGAGAGCAACTTGTAGGAGTCATTTCTCTCTTTCTACCATATTGGTCCCAGGGATCAAGCTCAGGCCCTAAGATGTAATGGAATTTTTATTCTCTAAGCCACCTCACTAGCCTAGCCATGGACCTGTTTCATCTGGGTCCTCTCGAAACACTTATGTCTACATTTTACACACACACTTAAATACATATGTGTTTGTGTGTTGTACAAGTGTGTAGGTATGGGGGTACCCATGTGCATGTGGAGGCCAGCGGTTGCAAGTGTTTCCACCTTGGTTTTTGAGACAAGGCCTCTCACTAAGTTTGGAGTTGACCAGTCCACTGGACTGATAGGCCAGCAATTCCTAGGAATCTGCCTGTCTCCACTCCCACCATCCAACCCCAGCCTTATAGTTACCAACACTTGCCACCAGACCAGATATTACTGGGGTGCTTGAGGCCAGAACTTACATCCCCATGCCTACATAGCAGGTGTTTCACCAACTGAGCCACCTCCCCATTCCCTCACGTCCATACTTTTAAATATTTTCTTTCATCAATTAGTTTACTAACCTATCTTTTGAAATAAAATTTAGTGTGGACATTTAAGTATAGATAGTGTTAGATGATGCACTTACTGAAGAAAATGGTCATAGACATGTACTTTTAAAATAAAGTGAAATGCTTAATATCTTATCCCCTTCAAAGCAAAGTTTAAAGTAATAAAAACTACCTGGGATATTAATCTAATATGAATTCAGGAGCATGTGTCTCTCGGGTATAGAAGAAGATCAAGAGCGACAGCCAGGAAGATGAACCTGACAAAGTACACCATACAAGCCCCAGGCCTTCACCTGCCACATAGTCCTGTCACATCCCCCACACAGGCATGATTCCCCCGATATTCCTTCATGTTTTCTTTCACCTTCAATGGCACCATGAAATCTCCAATGGTGACATTTCAGAGACCAGTTGTTCCAAGATATTAAAAGCAGACCCATCACAACTCATTTTGGGGCCTCTTGGACACCCAAGGTGATGGAGGTTCAGGGCATACTGTCTATATTTGCGTCTCAGAGAAGGAGAAGTCACTGGTCTGCACTAGGAACTTGGAATGCTGGCCATGTGCAAGGTTTGTTCACACCACACTATTTCAGAGACACTGAATCTTGATGAAGCACAACAAACAAAGGAAACTAAAAAAATCTCTGTATTTCATCATTATTTTCTCATAAAACATGATGTTGTTGTATCATTTATTAATAAATCTGAATTCTTACCTAAAAGTCTCTTCTCATGAAGGAAAATTATCATTGAAATATCATGAAGGCATTTATCAAGATACCTAATTTGTTTTAAAAAATAATCACAATTAAGGGTCATCACTAAAATGATAACATCTTTAGCCAATAATAAGCTTCTCTATTGTAACTTTTCCCTTATATACATTTTTTTGTTCAAACATTCCAGAATCTGACATGATCAAATAGATCACAATCCTGAATGATATGCCATTAGCTGACTTTATTTAGAACCTGTTATAAACATCACTGTTATTTTTATTAGCATTTATAAATATATATATTTATTCAAGTTCACAAAATGTAAAATTTAAAACCAGTGTGGCTTCTCCAGGGCAGACTCTGGAGCAGACATCCAACACAAACTGGACTCCATGGGTTTGCAGGGCTGAAAGAAGGATGGGAGAGAAAGAGAGAAAGACAGAGACAGAGAATGAGAGAGAGAGAGATGAGACAAAGAGCATGCAGTTGTATGGGTAGGGAGGAGTTTTGGAAGGAGAATAGCCATGGTCAAAATATATTGTATGAAGCCAGGCTTGGTGCCCCACGCCTTAAATCCCAGCACGTGGAAGGCAGAAGCAGGCAAATATCTGTGAGTTCAAGGCCAGCATGGTCTAAAAAGTGAGTTCCAGGACAACTAGGGCTATTACACAGAGAAACCCTCTTTTGAGAAATATATATACAATAAATAAATTTTGAGAAATATATATAATAAAATATTGTATGCCGTGTATGCAATATACATATGATATTCATACTATATATCTATAGTATAAAATTCTCAAAGAAAAAACAAATAGCATGGTCTATGGTGTCAGGTTCATTGACCAGACTTTTATTAATATATTGCTTCCTTTATGAGTCTGTAACTTTAAAATTATATATCCTTTTGCATATCAACCTAAAGATAAAATCAAACAAGTTCCAGTAATAATAACAGAAAAGCCACTGCTTGAGTTTCTGCCTATTTAAGCTCCTCAAGTTATCAGGATAAATATTCCTGGTCATAATGGTATCCTAAATTAATCTAGGCCAATTTACACTTTGTCCAGAAGCAAGCCACAGCATGGAGTCTTCTCCAAATAAATAAGAGTCTGGCAACTAAAAAAAGTAATTAGATCAATTTACATCTTATATTGCAGCATCTAAGAAATATTCATGAGCTGCAGAAAAATGCCTACAATTTGCCGAAAGATTTAAGGAGGAGATGGCATGATCCCATAAACATGTAAATACTTTCAAATGATTTTTCTCTGATTGATCTATGGTGCATTGCTGCTAACAGAACAAGAAAAAAAAGCTGAGAACTAGGCTAAGAGAAGCTCTAGTAACCTAAGAAAGGAAAGACACTATGGTAAGGGCGCTAGCAATCCAGGCAGAGAGATGAAGCTGGTCTGAGACATGTTGAGTGGGCATCTAACCAAGAGGATGGTTTCAAATCATTGCCTGTGAGGAGCACATATAAAGACTGGTAGAGTGGGGGAATCCTGTAGCTCTACCTTACTAATGCCAGTTGAACCATTTATTTGACTACAAAACAGATGTGGAGAGTTGGGTCTACAGTTCTAAAACACATGAGAACAATGCAACCTGGGAAGCATGTTCAGAAAACCTTCACCCTGCCTTTATTTAATGACAGTTGGTCCGATGAAGTCACCTCGTAAATCAAGAGACTAGAAAACTGAGAAGCCAGAGGGTCCAGCTGAGAGACAGCAACCAGCAGACTAAGGGGAAGCTCATCGTCCTGACATTCCACAAACAGGTGCAGAGAAGCGAGTACTGCGGGGACTAAATTAAATAAAACAAGTAGCTAACATCAGTTTTTTCCAGCTGGGGCTCTAGGGTGTCTATGAGGAGGGTCTTTTCCATGGAGAGATGGGAAGAAAACGCTGGTTTTAATGTGTATTCTTTCAAAAGACTGAGAGGAGGAGAAATGAAGAAAACTGTGGGAGTTTTCCCCAGGAATTTTGACATTTAGAGAAGAGGGAAGAGGATAGGCGGCAGGAGGACAAGCTAGAGTCAAGGAAGGGTGCCCCTTCAAAGACAAAAATCATCACACCACGTCTGAGAGTTGTAGGAATTATCTGAGCTATATAAGAATTACAGGGGCTGGAGACGTGACCGTTGATTGTCTGTAGCTTTTCACCGAGAGCTCTCCCCTTCCCTTATTTCCACTCACTGCCGTGTAACCCTGCAGTTCCTCCTCTAGGATGGGAGGGTCACCTTCCAGTCTCTCGTCTATGGCTGGGTCAGATGACTTCTTTAGCCGATGAGAGAAGAACAAGTCGAGGCTTACGATGTGCTTGATACAGCTGGGTTGTTGTTGCACTTTTCTCCCCGAGCTTGCTAGCACACATTCCGAGCTGCACAGCGATCTGAAGGAGACAGCTGAAGCCCACGAACCTTGCTTCCAGCCTTCTGCCACACCCGTTCTCTATCAACTTAGCATAGACCAAGCTAAGGCTCAAATGTGGGAAGAAAAGAGAATTGCACTGTTGTTCATAACAGGATTTCCAAACAGGCTTTAATGATCATCGTTTTCATGAAAGCTTGCTAGCTGTGGTGCAGTCTATGAAGACTTACAAAGTTCTAGACTCTTACCCAAGCATGGTCAGTACCAACAAAGTCTAAACACCTACCTTTCAGAGAGAAAAGGTTTTTCATCATCCTATCAGAGTGAAAAGATTCTTCAGAATTTATACAGCGCTGTATTACTTTGTCAAGAACAGTCAGAAAGGTAATTATGAACTATATAAGAGAGTCTGCAAGGCTTTTGTGATTTTTTTCCCCTCTAGTTTCAGGAACAGTACTTTCAGTAAAATGTATAAAACTACAGAGGAGAGCTGCAAGAACAAGAAGCCTCTCAGGGACCAGAAGAAGGGGATGAAAGTGAAGTCTGACGTGTGAGAAGGAGCCCGAGCTCTGCGGAAGACACCTCCAGGAACCAGAGAAGTTTCGTCCTCTCAGTTGGGGGGGAACAGACAAAGAGTTCATTCTTACGCAGTGCATTCATGGGTCTGACTTTTGGATGGCACCCATCCACAACAGAACACTGAACGCCCTTATTTACATCGCAGTTGATTTTTCAACGCAAGCCTTGCATTTAGTCATGTATTCCCCAATTTTACTTAGCATCTACCCTGTACCAAGCAGGGTGTGATAGTAAGCAATAACGATAAATAGGGGGAAGCAGAGGAACGAGGATTTCCACGTTGGTGAGGAATTTATGATTTACAAAATCAACTTTCAGAATATAGTCTATATAAATTGGAAGCTGTGGTGCTGTACACCAAATACCTCACAGAAGAGACTAAAAGTGGATGTTTTGGGCTGATTTTTAAAAAGGGCACTTCACTGAGATTCCTGCACAGAATGAGTGGGTGAAATTATAGTATATATGATTGATAACTCTGTCGAGAATGGCTTCATTCCAACCAGCTGGTATTATAGCAGAGATAGCCAATAGCTTTTATGGGCATTTAGATGAAAAAAAATATTTACTGCCTGCTTTTTAGCCACCTGATGACAATAAAAGCAAACACGTGTGGCCTGCAGCACCATCCTCAATTAAGAGTGTCTGTATGGAGAAGCATTTTCTGAAATACTTTCAACACAGTTTAGATTTTCAAAAGGGTAGTTTACACCACGGAATTGGGAACTGCTAGGCTGGAAAGCCATATGTAGGAAATCGGCAGAGATTTCCACATGTCTAGCCATTTGCTGGATAGGAGGATTCCACTTGGGCTAGAGCAAGGGACTTTACAGTCATGCCCATAAATCCTGTCCAAGGCTAGAACCTATCTTATTAGCTCAAAGTGTGAATTAATTGGCTCTTTCCACATAACAGGGTCGATTTCAGAGCTCAAACATGAGTTTATGTGAAAAGGAGAGAGAATAGCAGGGTAAGGTAGAAAGGACTTGAAGGCAGCAGTAAGTAGTATTTATTCCAGATGAAAATGAGTAAATTAAACACAAGATGGTCAATCTCCTTTTTGATCCTGATGATGGCGAGGATGTAATAAGGAGGTCTGAGAGACAATAAATACACATAGATGGGAAAAAACATATTTTTAAAGTTTAAAAGCGAAAATAAATAGAGGTAGGTTGTTAGGATATTGGCAGAAATATTTTAGAAATCAGGTGTGATAAAAAAATAAGACAGTAAATTATTACTGAAATTGCCACATATTTAAACTGTTCCTCTTTATCACAGCATATATAAATCTCTTTATATAGACAATAATGCAGAGTGAATGACTCCACTCTAGTAATCATACCAATTCATCTAGTTTATACTTAAATAATAAGTGCTGTATCTTTGGTGGATACATAATCCCATACAAATAGACAACCAAAATAATCCATCTCATTCTTTGTAGCAAATGTTACTTAACAGCAAAAGAGGCCTATTTAAGTCTTAAATGTCACTGATGTCATAATAATTGTGCCATATTGATATTGCACTATGATTTCTCTCTCTTTCTTTGTTTTTCTTTTTTCAAGACACAGTTTCTCTATGTAATGCCCTGGCTGTCCTAAAACTCCATTTGTAGACTGGGTTGGCCATGAACTCACAGAGATCTGCCTGTCTAAGCCTCCTGAGTCCTGGGATTAAAGGCATGAGCTAGCACTGCCTGGCTACACTATGATTTCTGGAAACCATGTTTATAAACTTGTTTTGGATCAAAAACACAGACTTATTATTTAAAACTGGTTTTGAGAATTTTTATTGAAACATATAAAAAGGATGATGTGAGCTTCAACAAAACTTTAAGTATCAATTTAGCACTAGTTGGTATTTTGGTGACTTCATTTGCAAATAGATACTCCCAAATGTAAAGGATACTACCTCCAAACTCCATCTGAGCTAGTTTTCATGCTTATAAATGGATATGTCTTCCCACATTGGTGTAGGAGGGTTGCTTTCATTGGTTAATAAAAAAAACTGCCTTGGCCTTTTAATAGGGCAACCCTTAGGTAAACAGAGTAGACAAAACAAAATGCTAAAAAAAAAAAAAGAAAAGTGTGACAAACGCCATGTTTCTCTGGCCCAAGATGGACACTGGTTAGACTGATGATTGTAAGCCACATCCTCGTGGTGATACACAAATTAGTAAATATGGGTTAGTTTAAAATATAAGAGTTGGCCAAAAAGAGACTAAAACTAATGGGCCAGGCAGTCATTTAATTAATACAGTTTCTATGTAATTATTTCAGGTATAAGCTAACCAGACACCAAAAACGCAGCCCTCTCCTCCTTACTACACCACATGGTCCAACACAGATGCAACAGATATTTGAGACAAAACTTACTTCAGTTGAGAGAAGACAATTGTTGGGTTTTTTTCTCCATTCAGAAGATTTTTAAAAACTTGTATAGAAAAAAGTAGATCTATCAATATATATAGAAAATAAATGACTAGAATACAACTTAGAATATTTTTAAGTGTATAGAAATCATGATTTAGTTACCTGTGATTCAACACCTGGCATTCATTCCAGCCAGCAAATGTGGTGCAGAAGGTTAACCAGGTACTTAAGAATCATAATTGGTGAATTTGGCCACTGTTTCTTGGCTTGAGAATCAGCATTCCAGCAGTTGGATCACACGTGGCTTTTGGTTGTTTGAATTCTAATTGCTGTTCTTCCCAACACTCATGACACTTTTATCAAAATGAGGGGGGAAATGGCAGTTTGAGCACATGACCTCAGAGGGTCATTTGAAAACTCCTTTCTTGTACATCAGTAAAGAGGATGGATAGACTAAAGGTCATACAAGCATAATGACAACAAATGTAAATGATGGTGAAAACTGAATTTAATAAGTGGGCAGAAAAAATGATGGGTGGTAGAAATTTGTATATTACATGTGTGATTAAGATATTCATTTCATACAAAGTAAAAAATATCCCTCATATACAATGGAATGCACATTGGAGAAGTTGATTAGTGAACAGCCACTGCTGATCCCAAACAGAAGCAGGATTCAAGATGGAAAATAAACAAAAAAAAAAACAACAGCACTTACTTCTGCGATGGCAGCCACAACAGGATATTCACTAAAACCCTAAGAAAATGATTCTATATGTATATGCATGCTAATGCAAGTGAGTGCGCGTGTATTCGTGTGTGTGTATGTGTATCTGTATGTGTGTCTCTGTATCTGTGTGTGTGTGTGTCTGTGTATCTGTGTCTGTCAGTCTGTCTGTCTGTGTTCTTCTCTCATGAAAATGCTCCAGTTTCAGTTTTCTTCAAATTCAGGTGATATTCTGGACTTAAGTCCCTCTCAAGGGAACAAGCTCCGCATAGAATAAGAAGAATTTTGAAGCAAAAGTGATCACTCATACTGAGTGCTAAGAGTCTGGTTTATGATTGGAGCTTGTTCCACAGCCCTGTAAGAATCATTATTGCCCGGCTTTGCGCTCTTATGATAAATGAAAATGAAGTAAGATATTCTACCCAACTGCCCACTATTCCCTGCTTTGTGGAGGTCACAAACTTTCCCATAAATTAAAAGAGTTTGTCTGCTCTGTGCCACTGTGAAATTTATAATGATACACTCACCAAAGCCAAAATACACAGGAGATAAAACTTCTTCAGTCAAATCCCTTTAGAGTCTGGAGTCGCCTATATTTGTTATTCTAACAGTAGCTGGAGGGACAGCGACATTAATTATTGAACTGAAGGTAGATGAATACATTCTTCATGTGTGTTCAAAAGCACCCAGGGAGCAAAGTCACAATCCAGAATCCCTTCTGAGCATGGGCACCTGCTTCCCAAGCTGCTTTTGCTGTCCTTAAAGAAGCATCGGATACTAATAAAGACTCTCTTTTCTAACTAGCAACTTGAAAGAGAATAGAAAAACCCACATGCTGTCTGACTTTCTCTACTGAGGCAGTTATCCGTCATTAACTATCCGCACAAACTATCTCTGTGCCTATCACAGCCACATTCAGAGGAACCCAGCTCCTTCTCCAAAACAGTACAGAAAAATCCTCTTTTGTTCTCTCCCCAGAAAATCAGCACTTATGTGGCATTTCTCCTTGTCTCGTGTGGAAAACTCTGAAGACGATGGGATCAGAAGTGAAGAAGATATTGCTGCCAGAAGTGGAGCTTCAGAGTACAACTTCAATCTCTCTTCCTGGGAAAGAGAGGGGCTTAAAGAATTTAGATGAGAGATGGCAAAATTCCACGAGCTGCATAATCATTCAAGCCATGAGAAAACAGGCTCAAATTTTAAATGACGTGATTTAGAATTTTATGACATAATACTTAGGAAAATTGGAAAGCTTATCAACAAAGTAATCGAGTGTGCTTTATTTTAAGTGAGGAGATTTTGGGGTGGAATAAAGAGAGAATCAGCCTTTCAAGGGCTGTTTCACTGGTCCTGCTTCATGCTTTTTTCTTCACTGGTTTTTATCTCACATAGATTCCATTCATGTTTCAAATTAAATTATCTTAATACTCTCTGCCTCCTTGACTCAAATGCATTTTATTTCTAAATCACCACAGACAGTGAATAATCCCTAATATTTGCATGTGGTATTCATCAGGAGTTATGAAGTAGCAAGCCACCTCTTGCTACATTGTGAAGGAGGTCACCGTCACCCCCATCACTTCCTCATTCTTCCTCCTGGCCTCTCTCCAACTTTTTCTAATATTACAAATCTCTGTTTTCTTTGTCCTCACCTTGATTTCATGACCAGTATATATTACTGATAGCAACTTCAGACGATGTTGCCCAGATTCTGCTGAAGAGAGCATTATATCCTTGGCATACTAATAGGACTTAATTGGAGGAGGTAAAAGGGCTTCTGTGGTCAACTAGATTTCTAGATATGTGTGAAAAATATTATTTTAGCCATTTGAGCCTAAATGTAGTTAATGCACATGATATCTCAGTAGGAAAAACCTAGAGCAGATAAAATGTCTCCAATTAATTTGCTCCCCTATGCTTACCCTGCCACACCATGCAATGGCCCACCAATGCTTACCCTGCCACTCTATGCAATAGCCCACCAATGTTTACCCCGCCACGCCATGCAATGGCCCACCAATGCTTACCCCACCACACTATGCAATGGCCCACCTGTAGCATGAGGGCCTGGTTGGTTTCTGTCCTCCCACCAGGCCTCACAGTCATTAGGTCCCAAAGAAAATCACACAGAGGTCTCCAGAAGATTATGAACTGATTGGCCCATTAGCTCAGGCTTCTTATTAGCTCTTGTAGCTTATATAAACCCATTATTCTTATCTGTGTTAACCACATGGCTCAGTACCTTTTTCAGCAGGGCAGGTCACATCCTGCTTCTTTGGTGGTCTGGGAAGGACTGGGGAAAGAGCTTCCTTTTCCCAGAATACTCCTGTTCTTCTTGACCCACCTCTACTTCCTGTCTGGTTTTCCCACCTATACTTCCTGCCTGGCTATTGGCCAATCAGCGTTTATTTAAATCATGATTGACAGAATACAGACAATTCTCCCGCACCACCCACCAATGCTTACCCCACCACACTAAGCAATGGCCCACCAATGCTTACCCTGCCACACTAAGCAATGATCCACCAATGCTTACCCCACCACACTATGCAATGGCCCACCAATGCTTACCCTGCCACACTGTGCAATGGCCAAGACTTTGAGTTCAATAGAAAGAGATTTGGGGAGAGTCCATGGAAGAGAGAAGTAAAATATGCTAAATGCAAAGGGCCTTTTTCCTTGAGGCTTATCCAAATCCCCAAAATACTGAGGCTGGAACTGTGGTCATGTACCCAGGAGGCCCTGACTCGAGCTGTTGGTTTCATTTTACTTAGGTTTAAGTTAAGTTGACCTAGAGAAACTGAATAAAACCAAACATGGTGACTCAGGCCAGGCTGAAGCAGATGTAACATGTATTTAAGGCTAGCCTAGGTTACATAGTGAGTTCCAACACTACCTCGGTTACAGTTTTTTGTCTATTTTTTAATACTAAAGAACAAAAATACAACTGTTCTGAACAGAATGTGGTCTAGAGCAAACACAGACGTGGCAGATTTTAATTTTAGATGCATTGTTTGACTTTGCTCTGAATACACCTCGGTGCTATCTTTCTATATTAAAAATTAATTTTATTCAATATAATTTAATGAATTCAAGAATCATTTGTTTAATGGTTCCCATATGCCAAGAATTATGCAGAAAACTCAATAAATATTTGATGATATTATTAAGTATGATAATGCTATTTAATGATCTAAACTATTTTATGGGTTCAGTACAAACATTTTATTAAAAGCAAACCAAAACAGACTTTGCTAACCCAACACCTAAGACAAATGAACTGTGGAGGTAAGGACTGAAATGAGACTTTCTGTTTTAGTTTATTCTCATTAAAGAGCTAACTTCTTTCTTAGGTACTTATTTTCTCGTTTGCCTATATTTGAGTCTTTAAATATTTATTCACATATAATTTTTCTTCTCTAATGACCAAAATGCCCATCAAGAAATTGATTCTGGCCCACATAGAAGACAACCCTATCCAAATATTTCATGCTTTAAAGACCTCCTGGGTTCTTTCAGACTAGAATAGTTCCTCCTCCGTCCCGAAGGACACATGTAAAATATGAACAAAATGTTTCTAAGTATTTTCCTGTAGGCCTGTTCAAAGGTGGACAGTGCCCAACATCCTTAGTAAATTACCACTTGTGTACATTAGTTATATATGGAAGTTGAGACAGTCGCCAGCTGGGCTAAATTCCTGAAGAGTGCCAGTAACCTCCCTGTTCGTATACGTGATGCTTTGCTCAACAACAACATCCCCTTTATCTTCAGACTGGAAAACACAGCCTTGTGTGGTCCATGTGAAATAAGCATGGAACCCATACAAAAAACATCAGCAAACCAACAGTAATCAACTGAAACACACAGGTAAGACACACTCTTACCCTTCAGGCTGTTATTATATAAATTGCTCTTTAAACCAAGTTTTAAAAAATGTTATGGAAGGATAGAATTTTCTTCAAGAATGTTATGAGAGGATTAAATTATTTGGAAGATTTGGTCTGTTACTATACTTCTATTGCTAAATACACCGAGTAGTTTCTGGAACCTCTTCTGCCAATCCTGTGGTGAAGGACTTGGTAAATTAACTTATTAAATTTCAACTGTATAATGTTCATCCAATTGTATCTGCAAGATACTCTAATAAGTTATGCATATGCCGGCTGTGAACATCACAAGGGACACATTATTGTGGCAAATACATTTGATTCAATTTTTATAACCAGGAAGTGTCACCTCAGTCACTAATACTTGGAAGCAAAAGAGTGCATTTCATCCACAGAACCCTGCATTCCTTAAACATTACCATAATCCTCAGAGCAGACGAGCCATCACAGGGTGGTCTGGGACTGGGTGCTCTTCTGCTACCAGGGGAGAAGCTCTCAGACACAGCGGCCAGAATCGGAGGCTTACATCTCAGAAAATCCCAAAACTCTACCGTAAGCTAAAAAACTCTTAAACACACTCGAGCCTTCTAAATCAAAGAAATCCCAGGGCACACTTAAATTTAGTTTCGAGAGGAAAAAAAGCTGTGCCCCTGAGAGAGATATAATATAAATTCTCACACATGGGATACTGCTATCCTGTTAAATAAAACCAAGAAACATTGGTTAACGGTCGGTCGTCACAGCACATGTCATAAAGAACAAATCAGCATGGGGCACTATTTCAACCTATGCTCCTGTGTGGTTCTTAATTTGGAATCTTCTCTCCATAACAGTCATTTGATTTTAAATGTGTTATCCCCATCACGTATGATCAGCCAATGAGGAGGAAGTCTCCCTTGCAGTTTGTCCAGCCTGTGGAAGGACCATATTGTTTGTATGGCAACCACAAAGTGAGAAGCAAGAAAATGTAGGTCAACGTATTTCCTGATTGCTCAAAGGCATCTGACTTTGGGAAGAAAGCTTCTAAGGTTGAACTGTAATAACAGTTGTATTTTTTCTTTACTAACAGTTGAAGGGGAAGATGCCCTGTACACAAACTGGATACAGAGACAGAAAGGGCAAAAGCTTGCCATGCTTCAAAGAGCTCATAATTAGGACACTCTGATTTCATAGTTTAATCTGAAACCTAACTGTTTTAAGTATTTATATGTTTGATGGTTTTATTTATCGATATAATGACTATTCCTAATTTGTGATGATGTAATCTTTTTAGATTTATTTCTATTTACTTAACATTATGTGTAGATGTATGTGTCTGTACGTAGGTATGGGCACTGGAAATGCAGGTGTCTGTGGAGGTCAGAGACACGGGGTCTCCTGGAACTGGAGTCACAGGAGGTTGTGAGCTGCCTGGCACTTGTGCTGGCAACTGAATGTGGGTCCTCTGGGAGTGTGATGAGTGTTCTTTACTGTCAAGCCACCTGATACAAAGCAAACTATTGTCAGTCTCAGGAGTGTCAGAGTGTAAGCAAAATATCCCACGATATGCATTAGGTTGTTTCTGGGCATATAGTGACATACAATACAAAGAAGATCTTCGTTATGGCAAGGATACTTACATCGCTCCAAAATTCCTATGTAGAAATCAAAGCCAATAAGATGATGGTATTGAGAGATGAGGTCCTTGGGCAGTAGTTAGCTCATGAGGAAAGGGCCCTTGTGAATGTGGTTGGCCTTAAAAAGAGGTCCGGGTCTGAAGTCGTGACTCATTGACAAAACATCTAGCATGCAGAAATCCCAAAATTTGATTCTTAGCACCGTATGCTTATCATCCAAGCACTCCAGAGAGTGGAAGCTGAAGGATAAGAAGTTCGAGGTTTCAAATGGCTACATAGTAAGTTTGAGGCCAGCCTGGGCTACATAAGATCCCACATCAAACAAATAAACCAAAAGAGGTCCAAAGGAATAAGAGCAAGAGAAGAAGCTTCTGGTCAATGAGCTAAAAGTTCATCTTTAAAAGTTCATCACCACACTCTACCTTGATCTTGGAACTTGAGTCTCCATGATCATGATCAATACATTTCTATTCTTTTTTTAAAAAATTATTTACTATATACACAGTGTTTCACCTGCATGTATGTCTGCATACCAGAAGAGGGCATCAGATTTCATTATAGATGTTTGTGAGCTACCATTTGGTTGCTTGGAATTGAATTTGGGACCTCTGGGAGAGCAGCCAGTACTCTTAATCTCTGAGTGATCTCTCCAGTCCAACACACGTTTATTCTTTATAAGACATACAGTCTAAGGCATTTTATTAAAGCAGCCTGATGGCTTAGTCCTCCGTATAATAGTACTGATGTTCTACTGAAGAGACAATGAACATGTAAATTAGTAATTAAGATGAGATAGATGTGGAGTGGGAAGAGAAGTTCCTTCTGTGGGATGACTTCCAAGCTAAAACTTATAAAATTATAAAATAAGGCTTTGTCTGCCAGAGAAGTTATAGCCCTAACACAGAATAAAGCACACTCAAAAACCATAGTGCAATACCCAAGAGAGTGTAGTCAAAGAATTGATAGTAAGATGCAGTGACAGAGAATATTATACTGAAGTCTGGGGGTAATTGGTGAATTTGTTTACCCAGTCAATTTGATTGGGGAGCCTAGGACATTAATAAAGCATACTTCTGGAATGTCTGGGAAGGTGGCATATGAATCAGAAGACTGAAGATGAGGATCTCCTAGCAACAGCAAATGGCATCATTGGGTAGGCTTCTGGGTTCAGACAAAATAAGAAACTAAGCAGAGAAAGGAGGAAGTCCACCCACATGCAAAAGTTCAATTCTCCTTCAGCAGGCACAACCAGCAACACCAGAATTCGGCTTCCTATGCCTTTGTATGCAAGCACAGTGGGGCCTCTCTGAAGGCATCCATGATTTTTTATTCTCTTGCTCCGGCTTCCTGCTTTGCTTTTTCTGGCTTACCACTACCTACTGTACAAATCCAAAGCCTTCAAACGACCATATGGGAGAATTTTTATAATGATCTTGTAAGGCTAATAATTCCTTTCATATATATGTATGTGTGTATGTACAATCTTATAGTTATAAAATATATAAATTTGTGTGTATATCTTTATGATGTATTTTCTAGGTGAGTAATTACTACTGAAACAAGTTTGGTTATTTTCAGTAAGTAAAAATAGAAGTCATTCTAAGATCAAAACCACTAATGACAGCTCATGCTGGAGAGGATGTGGAGTAAGGGGAACACTCCTTCACTGCTGGTGGGAGTGCAAACTTGTACAGTCACTTTGGAAATCCATATGGCGGTTTCCTAGAAAATTGGGGATCAATCTACTTCAAGACCCAGCTATACGAATTTTTGGAATATGCCCAAAGGATACACAATCATACTGCAAAGACACTTGCTCAACTATTTTCATAGCAGCATTACTCATAATAGTCAGAAACTGGAAACAACCTAGATGCCCCTCAACCAAAGAATGGGTAAGGAAAATATGGTACCTTTACACAGTGGAGTACTACTCAGCTGTAAAAAAATGATTACCTTGGGAAATTTGCAGGCAAATGAATGTAACTAGAGAAAATCATCCTGAGTGAGGTAACCCAGACTCAGAAAGATAAACATGGTATGTACTCACTCATATTTGGCTATTAGGAGTAAGTATAGAATAACCAACCTATAATCCATAGCCCCAGAGAGTCCAGATAACAAGGAGGGCCCAAAGAGGGACGCATGAATTTCCCTGGGGAGGGGAAGTATAAAAGAATTCCTGGGTAAACCAGGAGTAGGGATTGAGGGAATGGAGGGATGGGAACTAGAGGGACCGGGTTGGGAGGGCTGGGTGTAGGAGGCGGGTTGGAGGAAGGATGGTGGCAGGATGGAAGGGGAGAGCGACAAGAGACACATCTTGATGGGGGAAGCATTTCAAGGCTAGGGAGAAAAATGGTGCCCGGGAAAATCCCAGGAACCCACAAGGATGACCCCAACTAAGACTCTCAGAAATAGTGGAGAGGGTGCATGAGGCTTGCACGACTGTGCCTTTGTCCTCTTCTCTAACACACACATTATAGACATCAGACCTCAGCCAAGTTTGCAGAGCGTTTCATCCTGCCGAGAATGTTTTCCCTTCTACATCCCCTCCCACATGTCATCCAAATATCATCTTAGATTTTGCTTATGTTCTTTCTGATCCTTCTATACAAATCTTCTCTATATATAATGATCTTATTATAACAATTTACATATTTTATAATTTAATTTTAGTTCATACCCATGCAACTCTTATCTTTTGCTTAAGGACTAGTCACCAGTAAACTTTACTAGGTAATTCAGTTTAGAATTACCTAGAAGGACAGGGCTGAAGAGGGACAACAATGGCTCATATGCTTCAGGTTTATCTCAACCCGTGCATGTCAGATCACCACATGAAGCTGAAGAAGTAGCTTTGAAAGGAAGAGCTGGCAAAATCTTTCCCTTACAAGTTTGAAGATCTGAGTTAGATCCTCATAATCCACATTTAAAAAAAAGAAATCCAGGTTGATGGCATGAACTTGTAATTCCAGTACTTCCGAGACAGAAAAGAGGATCCCCAAGGACCACTGACCAACAAGCCTATCGAATTTGGTGAGTTAAGACCCATGAAAGACCTTGTCTCAAAGAAAACGGAAGGTACCCGAGAAACAACATGTGAGGTTGACTTCTGTTCTACACACACACACACACACACACACACACACACACACACACACACACACACGTGGGCACCAAATTGCTAAGAAGCTTAATCAGTAGGTGTCAACATTGTAAGCTTTTAGTCAGATCAGGCAACTGTTAGCTTATTGGCAGTCTTCTCTGCTTCGTAGATGACTGACTAGCTTGACTATCCCAAGGAAGTCATGTTACTCTCAAATTCAGGTCAATAAAATTAGTGTTGTGTTCCCTCTGAGAAACATTTCTTGCTTGCAACCTAAGACCTCTAAATCACTGAATCCAAACACGCCATGACAAAGCAGACTCTTGCATGTGGGCTGCAAGGACACAGACAGAAGAGTCACTCCCGGTTTAATGACTGTGCGCATGCCTGACTTTCTTGCACCTCCAATAGGATTGCTCGCCATTCTAAGACGCAAAAGCCCTGTAACCTTTCACCACAGGTGAGCCTCTTCAAGTCTGATGAGACTTCTGAGACGTTTAAGTTCATTCTTTCTTTCTGCGTCTGTTTCTCGGATTTAACTGCATGATGTCACGAGTGTCCCAGTCCAGCATCGTGTTCTGTAGCGTGAGGGATGTAGGTGTTCAGGGATTCGATGATTAATAAAAGCTGGTGATTCTTAACATTTTCAAACAAAAGTTAACGTTAGCTTCTCCATATCTTAAAAGAACACCGTTTTGAGATTTTGATAGGAATTAAAATGATCCTGAAGATTGCAATTTTAGCAATAGTAAGCCTACAACCCTATAAAAAGACACCTTCCCACTTGATATAACCTTTATCTTTTAATCTCAGCAATGTTTTGTAGTTTTCAATGTGAAAATCTTACCCAGTCCCAGACAACTATGTTCCTAAGCATTTTATTCTTTCAACTATTTTGTAAATTGAACGGTTTCCCTTAGGATGATTCATTGCTTGTTACTAATGTGTAGAAACACAATGGATTTTTGTGTATTCACCTTGTTTCCTGGAACTTTGCTAACAATGGTTATTTATTCTAGTAGCCCTTCTATAGTTGATGAAGTGTATGTTATATTTTTATTTATTTTCTTTCTAATTTAGTTGTCTTTTACTTCTTTCTCTTGTCTAACTATATGACTAAATTGCTAGCAAAATATTGAATATTCTTTTCTTGCTTTCAGTGTAAGTATTTTTCACAGATTGTTAAAAATGATCCCTACTTGTATTTTAATGCTATTTCTCATTATATTTCTTGTTTTTATTTTTAGTTTTGATACTGATATATAAACCAACAACTGGCTTTTTTATTTGTTCCATACTCTGATATTGTATCCATTTAAATTGGTATTTTAATGTCTTATTTTTTATTTTGTAAGCATAAGAATTTGATTACTTTTTAAAAATTAATATGCTGGCTATATCTCATAGTGTAATCATAGAAAAACAAGTGTTTTGCCATGTTTCTGTTTTCCAAATGAGAAAATATTCTCCATTAAGCATTGTGTTAGTAATGGATTTTTATGGGTTGTTTTTACCAACTTGAAGTAGCCTTTTTATAGTTCCTAAGTTGCTAAAGTCACTATGTGTGATGGTTAAATTATATCAAAGTCTTTTCTATTATCTTTTGATATAATCATGTGTCTTTTCTCCCTTGCTCTGTTAATCTGATCAGTTGTATCAATGGTTTAAAATACTGAACTGGAGTTGCTTTGCTCAGAGGAAATCTGCTTAGCCGTGGTTTACATTGCTCCAATCAGTTTGCCTTTATTTTGCTGCTTATATTTGTGGTGGATATTTACTGTTAATTTCATTTTTATCATCTATATTTCAAGCTTTCATAAAAACAAGAGATTGGTAATATCACAGAATAATGGAGAAGATACTCCTATTTTCTGAAAGAGTTAACATAGTGCTATTTCGATTTGGTTTTGTTGGTTTTGTTGTTTGTTTTAAATCCAACATTTGGTGGACTTTTCCTAAAGTCGTTTAAGCTGTAAGTTTTCTTTCTGGACAACTGAGACTTGTTTTATTTACTATAACATTGTCTGTATTAATTAATGTTCCACTTGTGCTTCAAAAGAGTGTGCTGTCTGTTAAAGGTGGGGAGGTGTTCAATAAACTCCAGTTAAGTGAAACCAACTAAAGCCTTCTATGTTCTTATTGATTTTACTGTTCTAGTCACTATAAAGATAGATGCTGAAACTATCCAATATAATTTGAAATTTTCCCAATATTCCTTTCAGTTCTGTCAATGTTTTTGCTTCATATCTTTTGAATCTTTGAAATTTGAAAAATCAGAAAGCATTGTACAAATTCTTGGTGGATATTTTAAGATTATGAAACACTATCTCCTGTATCTCCACAGATATCTCCACTCTGTCTTCCCTGATACTGACACAGAGACTCCTACTTTGTGATACTAACTTGTGCATCGAGTGATTCCTCTGGCTTTCACTCCTTGGATATAGATATTTTGTTTTTTCTCTGTTTTCTGATAAATGTTTTTACTTGACTGCTTACACCAGTTGGTGAAAGACTGTCATTATTATGACTGGTTTTCAATGGACCACCTTGCTATGTCCTTCACACTTACTTGCTATGACATGAGCTTTTCTTTGCTAGTCTTTGGTCCTGAGGTTCAGTTTTTAGTATCATCTCTGCTGTGAGCTCTCTTGTGCTCTGCTCTCTTGCTCACCTTCCTTCCTCGTCTCCTTCACTCCTTTCCTTTCTCTTCCGTTCTTGCTCACTGCAGGGGATTGTACGGTATGCATCTTTATCCTGTCATAGCTGACTGTGGAATAATGTCATGCCATGTCACACATGAAGTCAATCCTCATCCCCCAAGTTCTTATTTTTGAAACACTTTGTACTAAGCAAAATCTCACAGTTTAACTTTTTATTGATTCTTTGTGGATTGACCTCATGCATCCCGATCCTATCCATTTCCCCATCCCTTCGAATCTACCTTCGGCCCTTGCACCAACTCCCAAAACAATTTTTTAAAGAAAAACAAAAACAATAACAGACAAACAAACAGAAATTCTCAGCATGGAACCTGTAGTGTGGCACAGTGAATCACACAGTAAACCCCTTAGTCCATACATCTTTTCTTGTAAGTATTAATTGCAATGAGTCATTGACCTGGTTAAAGGCCTTTGGCTTCTGCTACCCCCATAGATCCAGGGCCCTCACTGGGATTCCTCTTGGATATCCTGTTGTTTCCCTGTGTAATGGAGATCCTGCAGCTTTGGATCTGCAGGCCTAGCCCCTTCGCATGTTCCAGCAGTTCATAGATGAGGTGGGTGATAGGGAGGGCTAGCTCATGGTCCTGGTTCTGGGCCTGGGTGGTATCAGGGTTGGTCAGCCTGCCAGCTCTCCTTCATCCCCAACACCAAGACAAGCTCTCCAGCACCAGCCCATCTAGCTCACCCAGTATAATAGACAGCAAGGACCCCAACCAGTTCTCCTGCTCTCAAACCCCGTGAAACAGGTCACCCACATACACACCATCAAGGCCTGCTCTCCGAAGTGCTGCAGTTGTTAAGGGGCAGGACCAGCTCTCCCGCTCTTGTGCCCACAAGGCCAGATTTCCCACCCGCCGCAGGTGGCAAAAGGGAAGGGCATCTTTTCCCTCACCCGTGCCACCAAATGGGAGATGTGGGTTGGGGGTCGGTCAGTTCTCCCAGTCTCACACCCTCAGGGCTGGCTTATCTGAGCCTAGTTTAATTGTTGCTTTATGCTTTCCTTTAACCCAGATAATTTAAAAGCAACAAATTGTGTTTGTCTTATAAAGAATATCTTTCCTCTCTTTTTGTATTGTTGACCTACTTGTTATAGAGAAAATTTTCATCTAAAAATAATTCTCGTTTGTCTCTATAGTTAACAGAAATAGTCAGTGGGGCTGGAGAAAAGACTCTGCAGTTAAAAGCACTGGCTATTCCTTCAGAGGACCCAGGTTCAACTCCCAGCACCCACATGTGTTGTGTGATGTTTTACTCTTTGGGATTTTTGAGGAACCTACCACCCAGCTCCCAAATAAATTACACACAGAGGCTTATTCTTAGTTATGAATTCCCGGCCTTACCTTGGATTGTTTCTTGCCAGCTTTTCTTAAATTATCCCAGCTATCTTTTGCCTCTGGGTTTTTATCTTTCTATTTCCTTTTCCCCCCTTATCTTTCTATTATATTTTTAAACTTTTTCTCCCGTGGCTTGCTGTGTAGCTGGGTGGCTGCCCCTGATGTCCTCCTCTCCTTGTTCTCTTGCTCCTCTTTTTCGCTCAGCTCTCCTACTATTATTACACTATACCTGCCAGCTCTGCCTGTCCTTGCTCCTGCCTTGCTATTGGCTGTTCATCTCTTTATTAGACCATTAGGTGTTTTAGACAGGCAAAGAATCACAGTTTTACAGAGTTAAACAAATGCAGCATAAACAGAAGTAACACACCTTAAAATAATATTCCCCAACACATGTCAGTTCACAACTGTCTGTGACTCTAGTTCCAGAGAATCTGACACCTTCTCTGTCCTGTGTGTGTACCAGGCCTGCATGTAACACACCAAAATACATGCAGAAAAATACTTGCACACATAAATTAATAACATAAATATGTTTGTGATAGGAACTTCTGCACTGAGAGACTTGATTCTCCTTTGCACAGTTTAGAAACATTCCTCCCTATGTTTCTGGCCTGTCATGAGAAGTGACAGGTCATTCCTAGGTTTGTTTCCTCACATGATGGCCTGCCTGGTGTAGGTGTTTATGAGATTTTCCTTTTATCTGGCTTTTCAGAAATGTGATTATAATGTTCCTTAAAAGTACTATTCCTTTCTGTTTTACTTCATGCTCATTAAATTTCTTGGGTATGTAGGTGTATAGGTATACAAGATTATTTGGGCTATAATTTCTTTAAATATTTTCTGCCCACTTCCTGAAATCCAATTCAATATTTTATACTCTTATATTGTCTCACAAACTACCAAGTTTCTACTTTTTTCTGTCTGAATTCATATCTGTCTTAGTTGCTTTTCTATTGCTGTGACAAAACACTTACATAAGGAAGAATTTATGGGAGCTCACAGTTTCAGAGGGACAGAGTCCACGACCATTGTGGTAGGAAGCATGGCAGCAGGCAGGTAGGCATTGCAGTGGAGCAGTAGTTGAGAGTTCACATCTTGAGATGATAACCACGAAGCAGAGAGAGCCTTTTAAAACTCAAAGTCATTGACACACATTTCCCAACAAGGCCACACCTCCTAATCCTTCCCTAACAGTTCTACCATCTGGGGACCAAATATTCAAATATATGAGCCTATGAGAGTCATTCTCATTCAAACCACTATAATGTTTTCTTTGCTTTTTGGGTTGTGATTATTTTACCTGTACATTCTCTGATTTTGGTGGGGGGGTGTTTCAAGACAGGGTTTCTCAGTAACTATGGACCCTGTCCTGGAACTCACTCTGTAGACCAGGCTGACCTTGAACTCACAGAGATCTGCCTACCTCTGCCTCCCGAGTGCTGAGATTAAAGGCATGCGCCACCATTGCCCAACACTGTCTCTGATTATTTTTAATTCTACACTGTCTTGCCACTTCAGGACACAGTTTAGCCCTAGAACTGTTGTTATTTAATAGCTTCTGTTTCTCTTATAGTAATGTCTGTTTCCCCTTTAATCCCTAGAAAGAACTCTAGTGGTTGTTTGAGCATTCTTCTCTGAAATTTAATTCTCTCTGCTACTTCGAGACAAGTTTCCACTGTTGTACTGTCCCCAATGTGCTGGTTCTTCATGTGACTGGCAATTTTTCCTGAGTGCCAGACATGATTACTAGGTAGTCCAGAATCTGGATGCTTTTGATTCTCTTTAAAGACTGTTGGGTCCTGTTTTCTCAAGATGTTTTCGTATCAATCTGATCATTTTAATCCCTGTTTTTAAGATGAATCCTCTGACTGTTAGAAAAAGTCTCTCCACTGTCATTTTTCAAAACACAATCTATTATACCCTATGTGAGCTCTACTGATTCTGCCACTTAGAACTTTCTACTGGTTTCTCACTATCTGACTTAATAGAGTCTCACGCTATGAAGAAAAACTCAGTATTCAAGCAAAGACCTGTGAAAATCCCTGCATAGAATTCTGGATCTCTGTCTCCATCTAATTCCCTTTTCTAGGTTAGTGCTTCAAATTTCTATTTGCATCGATCTACTGAAGTTTGATAACTGCATCCTCAGCCTCATAAGCCTTCTGTCTTATACTGGGAGTTTTCTGCTGCAACCTGATCCATAATCTCTCTCCAAGCAGAAAGTGAAGAGAAAGATCTTCTTGTCTTCTTCCTTCACTCACTCTCCCCGCCTTGATAGTTGGGCATGTGGAACCACTACTGGCATCAAACCCTCTCTCAGGCCATATTCAGCCAGAAAAACAGTCAAGATGTTTCAAATTGGCATGAAATAAATACACACCAATAGATTACTTTGGAACCATTAGAAATACTAAAAAATGAATAGCTGAGCTATTCAGTGACAGATCTCATCTTTGAAATGGCTATGAAGTTGTAGAAACTGAAGAAATACAAAAATTAAAATGCAAGTGACTCTGCCACAAAGACAGGGTTCTTCAAAGGACAAAAAAAAAGGAAGCCCAAGGTTCCTGCTGTGATAAAACGCCATGAGAAAAAAAAGAAAAGAAAAAGTTTTATTTCACCTTGTAGACCCTCATCCAGGGAAGTCAGGGAAGGAACTAACTGATGCCAAGGTCAGGGAGGAACACTAGCTACTGGCTTACTGCTCATGGTTTTCTCAGCCTTTCTTACACCACCCAGAACTGCCTGCCCAGAAGTGGCACTGCACACAAGAGCTTGGTGCTCTCATGTTAATCAACAATCAAGAAACGCCCTACGGATTTGCTACACGCCAATCCTACAGAAGCATTTCATTGATTAAGATTCCTTCTTCCTGGGCCAAGCTCTGGGAGTCCTGCTGAAGAAAGATCATATGAGCCATGAGGTCAAGGTCATGACAGGGAAACCCACAGAGACAGCTGACCTGAGCTCATGGGAGTTCATGGATTCTGCACCAACAGTTAGGGAGCCTGCATGGAACCAACCTCTGCCCCTCTGCATGTGTGTGACAGTTGTGTAGCTGGGTCTGTTTGTAAGGCTGCTTGCAATGAGATAAGGACCTGTCCCTGGTACTTAGCAGTCTTTGTGGAACCTGTTCCCCATGCTGGATTACTTTGTCCAGCCTTGATGCAGGGAGAAGATCTCGGTCTTGCCTCAAGTTGATATGCCATGCTTTGTTCAAGCCCCTTCCTAAATGGAGGAGCGAGTGGGGAGGGAGATAGATGGGAGGGGGAATGACAGGAGGAGAGGAGGGAGAGGAAACTGTGGTCAGTATGTAAAATAAATGAAAAAAAGTGTTAATCAAATAAAAAAATAAACTTAGAAAAGAAAAAAGACTTGGGGATGAGTGGAGGAGACTAAATTTAGTTTCAAGTATCTGAATGAATTCACATCCCCACTGGGACCCTGAGTAGAATTTTGCTTATATACATAACTTGATGGAAAAGAGACATTCTGTCTCGTGGACAACCAGAGTTTGACTTTGTATCTTATTAAATTATCACTCTTTGCTTCCTTCCATAAGCTTCCTGAAGCGATGATAATGGCTAACTCATAGATTACTTCTTAGATGCTGATCACATTTCTTTCTATGTACGTTTTGTGGATTGCTGATTCTTCTTAGGATGCTGGTACTGGCACACTGCCGTGCATGCACACAACAGTGAGCACCACTCACAGATCATGAAGGCGGTGGCACTCTGCAACTGCATCTGCCTCCTTTGACAACATTCACTAAGGTTCAGCTCACCGCTCTCCTGCAGGAATTTTCCCAACTTCCGAAAGTCTCAGTAGTTTTTTATCCACTGAGTTGACAGTAATTGAAGGCTGTCTTGTCAACAACTTTGTATCTAAGATACTTAAAGCCAGCTATTTTATAGAATATGCATAGTTTTGAATTATGATCCATAGTCTTCCAGTGAGGTCTGGGATACCTACCTCTAATCAAACATAATAAAATTTCTGTTGGATAAAATAAAAGTGGGAATAGACGGTAAAAAAGAAAAAAAATCCTTCTCCACAGATGACCCTAGCTTATATCAAGTTGACATAAAAATTAGCCAGCACATATATGTAGGCATTTTGATATATTTTATTTAAAATTATATATATTATGGGAAGAGGCATATACACATGTTTACATGCCCACAGAGGCCAAACAGCCAGGTTCCTTAAGTCTGAAGCTCCAGGAGGTTGTAAGCCATCTGATGTGGGTGCTGAGAACTGGATTTAAGTCCTCTGCAAGAGTAGTATTCACCATTAAGCCTGAGTCATCCCTCTAGCCTCTAAAATTTTCTATTTCACATAGAACTGTAAGATGGCATCCCTGTCACAGCTATTCTTTCAATATTATAGGAGCAAAACTGGTAATTTAAATGACAATAAGCTAAACTGTATGTGTCAAGATTACAGCCACTATTTATTTAAGGTGTTGTGACCATTCCAAATATTTGCTAAACTCACTCTAAGTATAATTTTTATCAAACACAAATGTATAACTCCCCTATAAAATATATTCTGTGCACTATTGAAACATAGTAATTTAAATAAGAATTAGAAGTTGGTATTTCTTTCCTTTTAATTCATAAAAATGTTCTACAAACACAAGTCTACTTTTTGAAGCTACAGAATAGAGTGTTGTGGGATTCTCCTCTGTATGCTGTGAATATGTTTTATGACCACTGGTTAATAAGTAAGCTGCTTTGGCCTATAGCAGGGCAGAACAAAGCCAGGCAGGAAATCAGAACAGAGAGAAAAAGAGAGTAAACAGAGTCAAAGAGATGCCATGTAGCTGCGGAAGGAGAAAGATGTGGCTGGAACCTTACCAGTAGGCCTCAGTCTCATGGTGATACACAGGGATTAATAGATTTGGGTTAATTTAAGATGTAAGAGTTAGTTAATAAGAATCCTGAGCTAATAGGCCAAGCAGTGTTGTAATTAATATAGTTTCTTTGTGATTATTTGGATCTGGGTTCCCAGGAAACATAAGATCAGTCTCCATCTACAGTGGAGATGGAACTCAGATCCTCACCTACTTACTTTTGCATTAAAACCGTTAGCTGTTATCAGATCCTCACAGGAAATGGGAGGATTGCTTCTAATTATGGGCAGTATGAATTACAATGTATGCTGATAACACTGCAATATTGGTGGCAGATTCAGACAAATATTGGTGAGCTTTTATGGCATTACTGGTTTAATTTATATAATCGTCAGAACATAAAATCTGCTGTGATACCAATGAATGACTCTTACCTAAAGTCATTAATCACTTACCCACAATTCCCCTGGGCATCACTTAGGAATACAAAGCTTAATGTCAAGGACTCTGTAATCTTAGTGAAATAATAAACATTGATAAATAAAACCAGGCAAAGGTTTATGAGCATCAGTTCCTGGGCACATTTTATCTTCTGGCATTTCAAGGTTTTTGTTTTCTCCCTACCCCTTTCCTTCCTTTCCTTTCTTCTGCAGGAGGTGGTTTGGGCATGGCTTATCTGAACGCTATCTATCTTCTCCGAGTGTCTGTCTTCAAAGGGCAGGTCACAGGCAATGGGATGATTTCGATAAGTTCCACCATATCAAGGATAATGCTAAAGTGCATAAAAGGGAAAAAAAGATGAAAATAAGGAAGGAGTCATATTTCAGTCACTTTAAGTCTTTCTGTTTCCTTGACTTCCAAGCTAACTGGCCTGCGAACTATAAATATCAATCTGCTCCAGTTTCTAGTTCTTTCCTGTCCCCAGCCCAACCTGCTCTCTGAGACGCTCATTCCGACAGACTGAAGCTTCTGAAACACAGCCCAGCAGTCCCCACTCATTTCAAAATCATGTGCAAGTGGAATGGTCACTATCAATTGGCTCTAAATCATTTTATTTCCTCTCCATTCAAGGCAGAATCAAGATCTGAGCACTGGGTGCTTGCAGTACAAGCATGGAGAGCCAAGCTCAACCTCCAGAACTCATATTTTTAAAAAGTCAGGGTGAAGACTCACATGTGTAACTCCAGATCTGTGGACTGATGGACAGCCAGTCGAGCCAAGCAGGTGAGCACAAAAAGACCCTGGTTCAAAAACAAGGGGACTGAGGAAGAGTCACAAAATTAACCTCTGACCTCCACATGCGCACACTTGGGAACACACACACAAACAGCCACACACCCAAAAGAGAGAGACAGAGAAACAAATACAGGGAGACACACAGAGAGAGACAGAGACAGAGGGAGACACAGAGAGAGAGACAGAGGGAGAGACACACACACAATCAGAGAGAGAGAGGTGATTGTATCTGACTGTGAGATGATGCCCCAGATTCCAGGGTAGCAGGAGTATCTATGTGGTTAATAAAGTATACACAGAATACTGAGAAAGATGACTTCCTACCACACTCAGTGTCCTCTGTGCTCCCTTCCTCTTCCAGCCTGGACAGTATCCTGAAAATGCAGCTATCAACCTCCAGACAGAATTTCTTTTGTTCTATACACAAAGAATGACAAAGTAGATTCAAATACTGCAGTAGTGTTTATGTTATTTGTAGCCAATAGAAGCGGTATCTCTATTTATAGATCTTACAAGGACGACTTCCCTTGGAGTCTTTGCCATGGAAGTGAGGTGGTCCATTTCCGTGGTGATGCTGCTTTTCATAATTGTCAGACAAATTAAAATGTGCTTGTTACTAATATTCCTAGTAAAATACCACTCAATGTTTATGGTAAGAACAAAGCCTTTGTGATGATTGAGTACAGGAAGAACACCTCTAAAAGAGATAAAAATCATTACCATTAAGCCGCGCCTCACCAGAAGAGGGATGCTGCCAGTTCAGTCATAGTTTATGGTTCATATTAAAGCAGCAGGGTAAGAGAAGGGTGGCAGATTAATACTGGACTAGCCGACTGGCTTTTAAATCCAAGTCAATACGCCTGCGAATGCTGCTTTGCTTTTTTATTGAACCCGGGTGCAAGCTCAGTGGCATCAGGAATCAAACACCAGAGCACCCAAGCAATTTTGACACACACCAGAACACATTCTGTGGTACAGAAGAAAACATTAGTCTGGCTTCCTCAGAGTGTGCCAACATTCCCATACCTTATTTACTTCTTCTCATGAAGATAGAGAAAAAAAATTATACTGAGTGAGAAAGGGGAGTACTAAAATGGGAATTGTGACACTCATCTGATACTCACAAATCAATATTTGTTCAAAATCTTCCCACGATCGCACTGCATATGAATCAGGAAATGCCAGAATTGCTACAGTCTGGCAAAGAGTTAGTGTATGGTATCATAGCCCAAGCTCCTGGGCGAGTCTCATGCCCCACCCCCCACCAAGGGGCATCCCTGACTTGCAGGCCAGGATGAGCTGACATCCCTGAGTTCTATGAACTGAAAGGGTTGTGCCCTGGACACTTCTTACACTCCCATCTGCCTTCTCCCAGACAGGCTGTTTCAATTAGGAAGACATTACAAAAGAACTGTTGCCGTACAGAAAGAGACTGCCTACACAGGGTATCCATCCACACCAAAATAAACATCGGATTGTTAATTGCAGCTGACATGCAGTTGGCAAAAACATTTCAAGTTATTTGTATTACTAACAGCCGTCTGAAGCCTTATTTTATCTCCTAAATCTGCTGCAGTTTTCTGAGTGAATTTTTACTGTCACATTTAAGGAAACAATTAGAAGTGCAAACAAGGAATTCCCTACAGTCCCACTGTTTAGTGGATCTGAAGGCTGGTAAACAAGCCTGTGAAGCATGTGAAAGAATCAGGTACTTTCTCCCTCCTCCTCTTCTGCAGAATGACAAGCAAATCCAGGAAAGGAGAGGTGCATCCAGCTCCTCTGAAATACCCACTTCCAGAAACATCTTGTAACATTAAAAATTAATCTTTCACCTTTTGATGTTCTGGAACTTTCTGTGTTTATTTAATGAGGCTGTTCTTCTAAGCTCGACAGTGACTGGGTTTTTGGGGGGTGGTGGTGAACACACTATAATACAAATTTTATATTCTAGCCAACACGACCTATTCCTTTTACAACATTATTATAGACACTTGAATTATATGTATAAAAAGCATTTATATATATATATTTTAAAAAACTATTCATTGTTCTTGGATGGCAGCGCCTGTTTACAAATATGCTCTGGGTAAATGAAAAAAAAATGAGAGTGAAATAAACAGTGCTAGTCCAAAGCATAACAGAGAATCGAATCAGGGAGAGTAGACAGGCATATAAATAACAATAATATAAGCAAAAATTGGTGTGTCATAAGAGAAGTAAAAAGGGAACAAAGAGGAGTCTAGGAAAGAGACTCTTCTGGGGGCAGAGCCACACCTGGTAGAGAGCACAGAGTGGGGTGAGGGAAGCAGGCAAAGAGAGATAAAGAACTGGGACCCAGGAGAATATCATTTGTCACAGAAGTTAAGGTCATGAAATGATAATGTATATCTAAGTTACAATCAAATAGATGCACTGCAAGAATGCCTCTGGCTGGGAAGTCTACACTTGTGCTGGCTAGTTTTATGTCAACTTGACACAAGCGAGGGTCACTAGAGAGGAGGGAACCTAATTGAGAAAACAACTCTGTAAGATCTGGCTGTAAATAGGCCTATAGACCATTTTTTTAACTAGTGATTAATGTAGAAGGGCCCAGCCCATTGTGGTTGGTGCTATCACTGGCTGGTGGTCCTAGGTTCTATAAGCAGACTGAGCAAGCAAGCCATGAGGAGTGAGCCAGTAAGCAGCACCCCTCTGCATGGTCTCTGCATCAGTTCCTGACTCCAGGTTTCTTCCCTGTTTGAATTCCTGTCCTGCCTTCCTTCAACAATGAACGGTGATATGGAAGCCTAATCTAAAAAAAAAAAAACAAAAAACAAAAAAAAAAAACAAAAAAAACTTTTTCCTCCTCATCTTGCTTCTGGTCATAGTGTTTCATCACAGAAATTGTAATCCTAACTAAGATAGCACTCCTTGGGTGCAATGAGAATTGAAGTATATCCAAAATGGAATGGACAAAACTGAGGCTAGTTTCCGAGATCTCAGGACACTGAAGCCCTATTTGGGATAGAATGATGACAGCATTTATGGTATCACTACAGTATATAACAGAGGTTGGAGCTGTGGTCTGGAAGAAGCTTCTGTGTTAATATGGGCAGTGGGTGACTGTGGACTGTGCCCTGTGCACGGTGCAATGTGCAGACCATTTTGAGATCTGCACTGAGATCCTCCTCTGAGCTAGTCCTTAACATGTGGAAACCTTAACATGTGTTTTCCAAAGAAAGGAACTGTGAAAATCAATGGAAAAATCAAATCTAAGTTAGTTCTTTCTGCCTTCAGCTCACATGCTCTTAGAAGTCTTCGGAGTTCTTGGCTTTGAAGGCATGGAATTAGAGTCTGTCGGCACGTGAACAGATAAAGAAAAAGTAGTATACATACACAACAGACTTTTGTCCCACTGTTAAAAACAATAAAATGTATGGAATTAGAGATTACCATGCTAGGTAGATGAGGTAAATCAGGCCCCAAAAGAGAAAACATGGCTTATTTTCTCTAACACTCAGGACATTGGAGACACGAAAGGATCTAGCTGGGAGAGGGGTGTCGGGATCAGAAGAGGACAATGTGGCATGAACATGGTCAAAGCACTTGACAACCAAAACAAAAAGTGCTATTCAGAAACCCATTGCTTTGTACAAGGAACACACACTATTTCAAAGAAGAATCCCTGGGGCTAGAGGGATGGCTCAGCAGTTAAGAGCATTTGTTGCTCCTTCAGAGGACCTGTGTTTGGTTCCCAGAACATCCATGGCAACGTACCATCTGTAACTCCTGTTTTGGTTCCCTCTTCAGACTTACAAGGGCACCAGGTACATATGCAATAAGTGTACATATGTGCAAGCAAGGTACTCATGTATCTATAATAAAAATAAATCAATCTTTAAAATAAAAGACCTCCTGGCTTCTGCATATCTGCACCTACAAGTAACAATTTTCCCATGTGTTCCCATCATTTTCCAGTAAATAGCAAAGATAGCTAACAAAAATTTTCACAAAAGAGAACGTGAATAAATAAGTAAATTATGCAGAAGCAGAATTTCCATAAGTAAAAATATATGTACAGATGCCTATGTACATGCATGTTTATTATACTCAATGTCCATTCAACTTCCTTAAACACTTGACAAGACTAGTTTTCTGTGATATTCTTGCTAACGGGCTCTCAGCTGCATTAAGTGTTCACGAAGTACACAGAAGCTGTATTTTATCGCGCAGCCCTAATTGAGCTGTCTAGGTTAAAGAAGCCAAATGTTACGGAAATGTTTATTATACAGGCACATTCAATCTGAAATTGGAGAGGAAGATTTCTGCAGCTTCGGGTGTAATTTATCTCTGCGAAAGGCAACAAAAAAGGCCTTTTATCACCCTCCCATTCTAGTGAATTATGTTTATGAGGCGCTCCCACCGCTCTGGGTCTGGTTTCATGCCAATATGAAGACGAGTTGGGGCCCTATCCTTCCTACTTGACTCTCATTATCTTCTCTGCTTCATATTTCCCATCAAGACATCTGCCTCAGGGCTCAGGATGTAGCTACACAGATAGAGTGCTTACCTGGAGTGCAGGGTGCCCTGGATCTGATCCTGAGTAGTAAACAGTGAACAATCCAAGCATGGAGGTGCATGCCTGTAATGCAGCACTCGGGAGGGAGAAGGGAGATGAGAAGTCTTCCTTAGCTAAGCGACAAATCTGAGGCCACGCTGTGCTAGGCCTTGTCATAAAAACTAGAAAGGGAAGGGGACATTGCCTTCTCCACGGTTATAGTCATTTACACACACTCTTGCTTAGAGCTACCACTAACATATAGCAAGAAAAGAGGGCGCACTGTAAGACATATGGGGCCATTTATTTCAAATAGTTTGCTTCCGTCAAATTGCTAATGGAGACTTGGATTTTTTTTCTTGTTATTGTTATTATTGTTGCTGTTGTTTCCTTCCCCTCATCTCCATTTTGCTGAATTAAAAGCTTCTTCCCCAGATTCTTTGGATTCTAGTGTCAGTGTGAATACGGTACCTGATAAAATTAAGTATATCCATATGAAGCATGGAAAAAATAATTGAGGAGCTTTTATTTTATTTTGTTCTTTATGAAAAGATCAAAACCTGTTCAGAGAGATCAAGCAGCTCATTAGCCTCTTGTTAACAAGAGATATGTAGTTTATAGTGTTATTTCCAAAGTCTTCGTTTATCTTACAATTTACTAAGCAGAAAGACTACATGATTTCATTTTAAATACTATGACTTCATATAGCTAATATCTATGAAATCACTTCCAATAAGCATTTAATCTAATTCATAATGTTAAAACTATAGTAAAAAACAAAACAAAGCTTCCCAGAAAGAAAAACAGAACTTTCCTATGCATATGTGAGCACTAAGGACTTAACTCAGTTTATATAGCAGGACTTGTTTAGCTATTTTCTCACAACTCTTCTGAAAATGATACCCAGAAAAAAAAATTTCCCTTCAGAGAACTTGCAGTTCAGCCAGACAAAAACCACTCCACTAAAGACGAAGAATAAGGTATAAAAAGGAAATACACACCCACTTGAACAGGATGAGTTTTAAAAATTAGTGTAAATCCTAAGAAGGTAGAATGCAAAACTCCTGACAGAGTTTGGCCTGCTCCCCAGCATGGCCGTCTTCACCCAGCCCCTCATCAACCTTTCTCAGTCATTTCTCTCTGTCAACACTGCAGGACAGAGCACTGCTTTAGGTCAAGATCCCAGAGTGCAACAAGTTTAGAAGACGGACATGATTTTTGAATGCACTCCTTCCTAGGCCGGGAGGGATGGGGGTGGGCCTTGGACTTCCAACAGGGCAGGGCACCATGCCCTCTTTCAAGGAAGAAGGGGGAGGGAGGAGGGGTGGGGAGGTAGTGGGAGGGGACCAGGAGAAGGGGAAGAAAGGTAAAAATTTTATTTCTTTAATTATGTTTTTGAATGGAAAAAAATAAAACAAAACAATGTATGGGGGAAAAAAAGAAATATTGGACCTGAAAAAAAAATAAAAAAAATAAAAATCACCTATGAGTGAGTACATGTGATAAAAAAAATAAAGAATCTTCTTTGGGCCTATTGCAGTGCAAAATTGGGCAAGGTGGGAATTCCAAGAAGATAGTGGAGAAAGAAGACAGAGTTAAAGAAAAGCCATGTAGCTGCAGCAGGAGACAGACAACAAATGCTGGATGGAACCTTATTGATAGGCCACAACCACATGGTGATGCACAGATTAACATAGACTGGTTAATTTAAGATATAAGAGCTAGCCAATAAGAAGCATGAGCTAATAGGCCAAGCAGTGTTGTAATAATAGTTTCTGTGTGATTATTTCAGGTCTGGGTGGCCAGGAATGAATGAGCAGTCTCCGCTTACAGATTGTCACACCAACATGGGACTGACCACATCTATGTAAAATCTAGACAAAGGTTGGAAAGGGATTCTAGTCACAAAAGAGCAGAGTTAAGCATGGCTTCTTGGTACAGCCTCTTTTTTTTCTCAGATGGGCTCTGTTTGGAGCAAGCAAGGGCATCATGGATCCTTTAAGAGAGGTCTTTCAGATTCAATATTAGCAAAAAAAAAATGTGCAGTTTCAAAATGGTGGCTTCCTAGTTCATGTTAGTTGCATGAATAGCTCTGGTTCTTTCAGGATGCCATGCACTTAAATGCAGTTTGTGAGCAGCTTGTTACAAACTGCTTAATGGCATGACATAGACCTGCTGCAATCCTGGAGCTGGGGCAGCATACATGGCTCTCAGAGGCAGTGAACATGCCTTTGCTCTGATGGACTGAATGGAGCCAGCAGGCAGAACCACTTAGCATTTAAAATAAAGTGCTCCTGGTCAAAAAAATTACAGATAGGCATGCAATAAAGACAAATCCAGATATAAAAGATCACTAAACAGGGCACGGTGTTGGATAAATGTACATAGGCTTGAGAGAGAGGAAAAAGAATATAGACAGTTATAAAAGGAAGTAAATGGTTTTTAAAAAATAAAACAAAGTCTTTAAAGAGACAGCATATAGACAGTCATATATTAAAGGAGTACAGAAAAATAAGCCACATAAAGAGGGAAAATACACAGAAAGTCTGGATTATGTATGTTATTGTGCTTTCTTTGAATTTTTTGACTGTGAATAAGTTAAGTACAGAGAGACATTTCATTGTAAAGACTGATAAGTTAAACCAACATAAATATTTTAAAGGTATCTTGACTTAAAAATTTAGGTCTAAGAATATGTTGCTGTAGAAAAGAGGTTCTGCTTTTGATTCCACAGAAGATGAGAATCTGTAGATTCCTTCCAGGCTAATGTGGTTCAATGGAACAAGACCCCTGAAAGGTCTCCATAAATTTCTAAAATTACTTTATCCAACAAAATACAGGAAGCAGTTTGAAGAGAACTATGCCCAAATGTTTATTTACATTTAAAGGGAGGTAAGCTATAGAGATGGATACTTTGCATTGGTATGGATCTTGCTCTATTAATATAAATTTAAGGTCAATTTTGTTATATGTATATTTCTGCTCTTGATTAAGGTATTGTATTTGTGCAGCTCATTTAAAACTGTATAATTAAGTAATAAAGGTTAATAGAAAATCATCTATAATAGTCAAGTTGTAGTCATGTTAGTTAGATTTTCTAGATATATAGAAATATATTTCAGTTAGATAGGTATTCTTCAAACCTTTCAAAGACTAACAGAATATGGCATTTAAAATGTTTTAAGAACTTAGTACTTTTCATGACAATAAGACTCATCTGCTCCTGACAGTACAAATCTAGTTCAAGAGGATGATGGGCATCAAAGAGGCTCCTTATGAGGTTGATTATCCATTTGGGCAAGAAACTGCTCTTGCCTGGACTGCTTGATGTTATGCTGTATGAACTGGACATGCAGGACCCACAGAACAATGACTGCTGAACTTGCCTAAAGATGAGACAGTCCTTCGGGGTTCCTGCTTCATGAAAGAGTCTTCCAGACATTCTGCAGGACACAGAAGAAAGTGACTGACAACTGCCAATATCTTTGAAATTTCCTGCTTCATGGAAAAGATACTATAGGCCTGTAGACTAAAGATGGGTGCCCCAATGTTACAGAAGAACTCCAGGTGACTGTCCAGGCAGCAAGATGTCTCTGTCAATTCTAGAGTTTTGGAAGTTGCTTACAATGCACTTCCTGTTTGCTTAGGTAATATTATACCCTTCTGGGGTATTTGATAGAGTTGAAGAATAGATAGTTATAGTTTTCCTTAGTTATGATAAAAGATAAAGTAGATATAAATATTGTAACTATAATTCTTCCTTGATAACTATTTTTGTTGTATTTAATCTCGCTATGTTAAAGTTAAAACCTTCCTTTTATTTAGACAGAAAAGGGGAGGTGATGTGGGATTCCCCTCTCTTTGCTGTTAATACCATTGGCTAATAAAGAAGCTGTTTTAGGCATATTACAGCACAGAATAGGGAAAGGTGGGAATTCCAAGCAGATAGAGGAGGAAAGAAGGCAGAGTCAGAGAAAAGCCATGTAGCTGCCACAGGAGACAGATGCTGGATGATGGACAGAACCTTACTGGTAGGCCACAAACATGTGGCAATACACAGATTAACAGAAATTGATTGATTAATTTAATATATAAGAAGCTAGCCAATAAGAAGCATGAGCTAATAGACCAAGCATTGTTGTAATAATACAGTTTCTGTGTGATCATTTTGGGTCTGGGTGACCTTGAAGAAACAAGTGGCCTCTGACTACATGTTGCTTTATCACCTGCTTTGCTTCTCACCCCACAGAGCTTCTAGGACCCCTGCTCATCACTCTCAGCAGAGTATCAGGCCTTTTCAGTCTCTCCATCCAGCCTCTATGCAATACTGGTTTTACTGGGGCTTTAAGGGCACTGCTAGCAGCAATTCAAGCTCAACACATTATTTTCATTCAATAGAAAGAAAGCTGCTCCTTCTTCCCAGAAGCCCCAAGCTACTTTACCCACCTAACTGGTACAGTTAGAATGGGCCTGTGCATCTCTGAGACAATCCTTTACAAAGTCACGGACACTCAGCACCTGTCTCTGACCACTCATCCAAGGAACTTGGTGGTTTGGTGAACCCGTGTCCACCATGATATCTGCCAAATTCCACTGACACCATTAACAAAACTTCCCCTCACCTCTTTCCAGCTGTAGACCAGATAATAGCTTTAGCACTCAGTCATCACACTGGCTTCTTCTCCACTTATTTTATACTCTATTGTAGACGTAAAGGTGTGACCTGGCACCCTTGGGCAGCCTTTGCTCCAATCCTGTTTATCTGTGGCTGGACTCTGTATTTCATCTGCCTACCCCATAACTACTCCCAAATTCCAATTCTGAAAGCACTAATAGTGAGTGATTTCAAATTGAATTATATATTCACAGAATGAAAGAGAAAGTTTCACTTCATACACCTCATGCCACATAGCAAGCCCTTCTAGATCATTCCAGCCACCTGCTGCTGCTGGCTGTACTGGCTCTTTGCCAGACAGCTGGTTAGCATTTTGCATGCCAGGCTCCTCATTTTAAGGGGCTCATTTCCTGTCTGGTCTTTTAAGGCATTAGACAGCCTCAACAGGCATCTTCCTGGAGGCTGGCCTTTATGTCAACTTCCTCCCCTGTATGTGATCTATAAGGGGAGTTGCCTAGAGTATTTCCTCAGTTAAAATTTAGAGCATATAAACTTCTTTCTTGTTTGTGCTGGGCCTTTCTGCCTTAGTCCTAACCAATAATAAATATAACAAGAATGATCATAATACTTGTCCCCAAAGCCTTTATTGCATAGCTAACTGCTCCTTTAAATGTCCCTATTACTCACAAAATTTTCTCTTTGCATTCATCATCTTCTCCCATAGCAACGCACAGTGAAAATACTTGTCTTCTGATACATCTGTGCAAATCTTCTCTTCCATGTTCTGGGAACATACTGAATTTGTCTGTGAACAAACCAAACTGATAACCCATAACCACCACCTCAAAAAAATTCAAATCTGGGTTAAAGACTCTACAAGGCTGAATGACAGATTAGAAGTTCTGTCATTGAACAGAGCTGATGCTGCAGGTTTGAGCCAAATTATCTTGCATTTTCTTGGCCCTGATTCTAGCTATTCACTGTCTTTGTCCTGTTCCTAACAATTCATTGTCTTTACCCCGTTCCTAGCCATTCATTGTCTTTGCCCTGTTCCTAGCCATCATTACTCACCTCTATATCTGACTAGATATCCCTCCTCATGACCATTAGGTAAACCTTACCCAAAGGCTAAGAATGTAATCATCTGAGGTCTTATAGCAGGAATTTCTCCCACTCAAGGGTAACCCACCTACTTGAAGGTTCTGCCTATTATTAGAAAAGAACCTTGATTTTTAACATTTTGGCACTGTAATGATGAAAGTCCTGCCATGTTGGATTATGGTATTTGAAGCAAGCTAAACCCATATCCTTTAGTCACATTCACTAATATTTGGCTCCAGAATAAGATATCTCTTGTTCCCTTTAAGGGTGAGAGCTTGTTTTATATCGAGATATGAAATGTCCCATTTCTTCAATGGGGGATAGAAGAGAAAGGAATTGTAGGTGTGGTAGAGCTGCTAACGGGACCTTTGTGTTCCCAGCATGTCTCACATCTGTTCTGAGTCTCAGCCCTTGGAGCCGTTCATTGAATATCTACTCTAGGTCTGGGGTCAAATGTACCAAAGTGTGGCTCATTTTAACTGGATTAACTGCCAGAAGCACCTTATGTAACTTCAACCTAGTACACCCTTGGCCAGCTTTGCTGAGCTTTGAGAAAGCAGGCCTAATGTAAAATCTTAGGAAGCATCTCTAGGTAGCTATTGATAAAACACTGCTTACCTCTCTTAGGGTAAATACCAATGGAAAGACTTTTCCACAGAGACTAAGTGACCAAAGCCTCCACTGCTAAAAGTCACTGAGCACAGTTCTTTGCCTGGCCCTCCTGCTTCAAGTTTAAATGACAATAAAGACAACAAAGATGATAAATACCATTTATTGAGTGCTTACTGTACCTGACTGTTTTAAGCATTTTGCATATATTACCTAGTTAGTTACCGTGCTCCTAAATTTCCTTTCGTATGAGATAGGTATGGATTTTCGTGTTGCCATCTGAAGTGACTGAAGTAAATCTGAAGCAAATACTTGTTCAAGACACTAACTAGAATGAGATGAAATCCAGCTCTAAATATATCTCTGGTCCTACTCTTCTGCTCGCAGATTCATTCTTCACACCCTTGTCATCACTAAATTTAATCCAAGCTATGCTTTTCAGTTCTGCCCAGCAGGTAGCTAGATGTAAGCTGCTGTCTTTCCCTGGAGAGGAGCAACTAAAAAGGCTCTAACCTCCCACCTGCAAGATTAACATGTGGGACTCAGCTGGATCTACCTGAGCTGACATCCTTGACTTCTAGATGGCTCTCCTCTGGGATCCATCATGAAGCTAGCACTCCACAACTATAACCCTGGCTCTGCCACATGCACAACATGACTAGGCCTTCTATGTCACCTCAGTGGCAGGCTGTTCTTTGAACTAAATAGAAAACTTCTAGAGTTGGACACAGTTCACTCCAGAAGATGCCAGAACTCCAAGGCAAGTCCAAGGGACATAAGGAATACACATCCCTCAATTGTCAAAGATTGACACCTGGTCATGGACTAAAATCATTGACCTTAAAAAGAAACTGAGGTGAGGAGACTGAGATTATGGATACAAAAAAAACCCCAAGATAAATAATATAGAGGGTTCAAGTGGTGAAAATTTGAAATAGAGAGGGCCAACAATTCACTGAAGTTGAACTGTGATAAGCCAACAGGTAGGCAAACAGACAAGCAGACAGAGCGGCAGGCAGCAGACAGGAGATAGAAAGGCAGACAGATAAGAAACAGGCAGATTAGCAAACCTGCAGAAAGGCAGGCAGACAGACAGGAGGGCAATCGGGCAGACAGGAGAGCAGGCAGTTATTCACATAGGTATCCAGGACTGGGCATCAAAGGGCAGGCAGAAGCGGTGAGGTAGGAATTAAGCAGACACAAGGAAGACAGAGGTTCACAGCTCCTGGAGAGTCAGACAAATACAAGGTCAGAAATCAAGCAGGCAGGCCAACAACAGGAAGGTGTGACTATCAGAAAGCAAAGGAAAACAGATGGCAAAAACCCTGGACAGGCAGTGAAAGGCCAGGGGTTTTGCAAAGATGCAGGGAGAGGGCAATGTGGGCAAGAAAACAGATTGGTGCTCATGGAAAATATGGATGGCATATTTGTGCCTCTTTATGCACAAAACCAGCAGAAGCTGATACCAATTCCAACAACGTAACCCACTTGACATTGAATCCTGAAGTTTTCTCGGGCAGTGCTATTAAGCATTCTACTGGCCTTTTCCTGGAAGTCTTAAACACAAATTAGGAACGAAGAACTAAATGTAAATCATGAAAATATAGAAGGACTAACAGATACCCACAGTCATGCTTAGTCCAGTTTGGAAGTTTTTCTAAACATGACACAAAATCCATAAGAAAAAATAATAGTGCAGATTCCAAATGTTACACAGAAAAATACAGCATAATATGGAAAAAATCAGGTTGAAAAGCAAACTTTCAAGAATGCAAAGGGTCTGAGAAGATGACTTCATCAGCAGAGTGGTTAACACACAAGTGTACAGCCACATAAAACACCAATCCCAGTGATGGGCTCGTGGGATGGGAAGATGCCTTGAGCCATGTGGCCGGCCAGTGTAGCATAATCGGAGATCTCCCAAATCGCAAGGAAAAATAAGGTGGACATCTCCTTAGGAATGACACCTAAGGCCGGCTATGCATACACGCAAGCATGTACACACACCTGCATGTACACAAGCAAAACTTAAAATGCACCACAGATCACAAAGGAATGTACAGAATGTTTTAATAAATAAATTAGAAAAGCAGCATACAGTAAGCACTATAGTGAAGAGACAAAGGGCTAAGGAAGAAATGCTTGTAGGAAACATGCCAGTTTCATACAAACCAAGTTTGGTCTCACCAATAACTGGGAGGACTTAGACTAAACAGTGAGATAAATGCTTTCCTTTCCAAATTGCAACCTTGGGAAACTGCTTCATCATTATTTGCTGAAAATGGAAAGAAGTGAAGACTCATCAATGTTGGGTTAAAGTATAAAGTAGTATAAAATTTTACAGGGATCTGGCCATATTATGAATTACAGCTTGAAATGAGCATATACTTCCCCTGGGATGTATCTTAGAGAAACATTGAACAAGTTTTTAAAATTAAGCACTATAGATTTACTAATAAAGCTGAAAAATAAATAATAAATAAATAGTCCACCCATGAGGATTAGGTTATATAAATCACACTTCTTCTGGCCAATAAGAACTTTAATGGAAGGAAAGACATTTCTTACACTTTTATTATTTGTTTATAGTAATTTCAAATTACCAAGAACAACAAGGTAAATTATGATAGTGGTGACTATGATGGATGGCAAGCAGGAGATAAATGAATGGCAGACCCCTGGTGAATGCTCTTTGGTTGCATAAACCGAACTCCACTGAATTCATCTACTCCCTTATCTGGCCAACAGTTATTTTTAGTATGCTACCTTAGAAATCAGCTATCCAAGTTCCCTTCTCACTTTATTCCCTTCCTAAACACAGTAACTGCAATGACTCCTATTACTGAGGAAGATCTGCGGTGGTGACTTCTCTGACATTTCAGCAAAACTAAATTACAATCCAAAACTCACAAGGAAATAGCCCCATCTGACTGGGAAGCTTTGTGATGGAGCTGACTAGGAACACAGGGCCCAGGTCACCTTTGGCCAGATACACAAGGAGCTGGAAGAGGAAAGGCCTCCATGTTTATTGATCTTAAAGTACTACAACCTAGGAGTAGGGATTGTACTTTAGTTGGTGGAGCACTGGCCTAGTATGTACAAATTCTAGGTTTAGTCTCTAGTATGACATAAACCGGCATGGTGCCACATGCCGGGTAATCCCAGTCCTCAAGAGACAGAGTCAGGATTAGAAGTACAAAGCCATCCAAACTACATTGAGGCCCTGACACTTAAAAACTTAACGAATTAAAATTTTAAGGTCCCAATTTCTTCCCTCTTTCTTTCTCAATTACAGAATTTTAATCACAAAATTGCAAAATTAAGAGTTAACAGGGAATAGTGGAAAGAACAGCTATGGACTGTGTCCGCTGAAGAAGTATTAGCATTTTGGAAGCAGAGCTCTCAAACTCACAAGCCCTGCTCACTGCCCTGGATGCACAGCCACCTCTGGGTCCCCGGACCTTTCACACTGCAAGTCCTGGAACACAGAGCTTGTCTCCTTCTTCCATGACTGCCCTTCCAAAGGGTCATAGTGGCAATTCATTAAGTGTTGTATATTTTGAAGACCTCCTTGAGAAACCATATGTGTTTTCCTCTTTAAGCAACTGAACCTCCATTTATTCTGCGTGCCCTTAGCATTCCCCAGTGGTCACCATCTCCTCCATCTTCCCCACCGGCTGCTTCTCTTTAGTGTTGGCATATCCCAGAGCCTGCACACCCCCACAACCCCCACGGTGGGCAATCAGTTTTTCACCTGCCGTGTACAGCTACACACAAGGCAAACTCACCAACCCACAGCTTTGGTCAGAGCTTTGGCTCTTCCTGCGTTCTTCCAGTAGAGGGTGAAACTTGGATGACCTGTGTCAGGAGGGAAGGGCAGACTGTGAGGTTCGCACATGGAGGCTGAAGTCTGGCTTGGTCTGGGCTGTGCACTGACAATCAGAGAAAAGCTAACTTCCATATTCTTTACCTGGCGGATGTAACGGGTGTCTGCCTTCTCGTCACCTTCCCTGAGAGTGCAGATCGCTGACTCTCCTGTCACAACTCTGCTCTTTTCAGATCTTCCCAGGCCTTGGTTCTTACCAAAGACTCCCTTTGCAGCTCCTCTCTGTCCCTTCATTAAAAATTCAGAATCCACACCACGCTTCCACTTTGATTGACTGGGTGATATTTTTTTCCTGTTCCATGTTTGGCAGGCATTTAATAGTAATTAAAGATTTCTCTAATATGTTCATAGGGCTCTGATAATCAAGAAGAAGTCACTTTGATTGATAGTCACTGTCATGGAAACAGGAAAGCAGGGCCCTCTTTACAAGTTTCCATGAGGAGAAATTTAGTATATGAAATATTTCAAATAAAGGTCCGGACATATTTAACCTCAAAGGCAAGTTATTTAAAAGGCCATTGTGGGGTTTTGTTGTCTGGTAACTATATCAAAGTGAAGCCAGAAGACAGATCCCGAGTCCCTGAGGTCTACAAAGCCCTTGAGATTCCCTTTCTCCTACTCATTAGTGGGAAGTCTTCAGTGGTTCGAGGGATCAGCTAGAAATCTATAGCAATAGAGCCGGTGCCGAGACCATCCTGGTAGGTGAGAAATTAAGACAGGAAGTGAATCCTATGGGCTTTAAAATAATGAGGAGAAATGGTGAAACCAACCACGGTGGGTAGAGGGCATGAACAGCTAAAGAGTCTCCATGGGTCGCCATTGGAAAACACATTATTTCAATATATATTCTCTTGATTTAGTGCCTGGTGCCTGAGGTCTGTGGTACCACTAAAGCTAATAAATCATCCTTCTGGATGACAGGCTGAGCACCTGTGTTTTATCATGCAGCAGGAAACCTTGTAAATTACCCAGAGAAGCAACTTGTGACCATGCAGCTGAGCTGTAAGAACAGGTCAAAGCCTCAGTCCATTAAGTCTCTTTCGTTTTATTTGCAGGTGCATTAAAAGGAATAGGGGACACAGCAAAGGAAGAGCCCAGCCTTTTGATTAGTGTTTAATGAGAATGACACAGGGCTGACGGAGCAGATTCTTAATGGTCTTCAGATGGAATATGTCCACAATGGAACCCACACGCGTCTGTCTGCCCACTGACCATGCCGCTACTTAGCTTTATGAAAGCAACAGGACAGGTTCAAGGAAGAAGACTTGTGACAGGCACAGACGAGGCCTTGCTTTGTACTTCTGAGCAGTGAGTTTTATGTGATAGAGAAAGTTCATTTGTGCATCCACTTGGTGTGTCACACTTTTCTAAATGCTCATGAGTGTGTGTGTGTGAGTGTGTGTGAGAGTGTGTGTGCGTGTGTGAGTGTGTGTGAGTGAGTATGTGGGTACGTGTGTGTGTGTGTGTGTGTGTGTGTGTGTGTGTGTGTGTGTTTATGAATAAGCCAGAAGTCAACCTCTAGTGTCATTCCCCCAGGAGCTTCCCACCTTAGTTTTTGAGACTAGGTCTCTCCATTGGGTCTGGGAATCACTAAATAGCACAGACTAGCTAGCCAGCAAACCTGAGGGATTCCCCTGCCTCTGCCTCACCAACTGTGCAAGATTATGACTGTGCTACTACATGTATCTTTTTACTGTGGTGGTAGAGATCATATTCAGGTCCTTATGTTTGTGTGGCAAACAATTTACTGACTGAGACATTGCCCCAGCCTTCTCAAAACTTTTGATCTTATAACTTATTCTCCAACACACTAGCTCCATAAAAATGTGCAAAAATCAGGTATATTATTTTCTTCAAAAAATGTACAGCATAAGATATCCCTTCTTAGTCACCAAATTTTCATTCAAACCCCTCCCGTTATTTTATGCCTCAGTATTCTTGAGGTTCCTCTAGAGCCAGAATTAAAGGAAATGAGACTGGGAGATGAATTGGTACAACTCACTTCATGGGTTGCCTATCATAAGACACACATCAACTAAACACCAAGAGTGCTTTGCTCCAAGCACTTCCTGATTTTCAGTTTCCTGGCCATCATAGAAGATGCCTAATGTCAAAATGACGTTTAGCAGTGTGGAACCCTTCTTGATTACCTCGGGTATAACTTCCTTGCTTGCTGTGATCCAGGGCCTGGCAGGAAGCAACTTGAGGGGGAAGGGCTTATTTGGGCTCATGGTTTGAAGAGATACAGTCCATCGTAGAAGGGAAGACAGCAGATATGCAAGCCACATCGTGCCTACAACCAAAAGGCAGAAAGGGGATAGAAAGTAGGATCATAACTCAACCCCTGCCCCCACTGACCCACCTCCTGCAGCAAGGCTACCACTAGTAAAGGTTCCTCAAGTTTCCCAAACAGTGCCACCAACTCAGGAAGCACCAAGTGTTCAAACCCATGAACTGTGGGGACCATCTCACATTCAAACCACATCATCTAGAAAATGTTTATCTGCATGGAATTCATGCAGCGCTATTCTGTGGGCATATTTCTTGACATAAGAAGACATTAAATACACCTGTAGGTTTCCAAATGCAAAGCCACCATCCCAGATTGCAAAATGACAACCTTTGGAAGTGAGGGGAAAGGGAGGTGTGATTATGTCGGCACTTGGAATAGCCAGATGTCCATAATTCAGTAAAAAGCAACAGATATCTCTTGCCTTTCATTCCTATGGAAATTGTGAGCAGGACAGGGAAAGAGATAAGCAGAGTTTCCCTCCCTGAATATGCAGAGGGTTTCTCAAGCATGACATAAAAAGACCCGCACTTTGTGCCTCTCTGTAAGTGGTGGTTCAGCCAGTTCTCAGTCACTCTGGAAGAAGGCCTGCCATAGTCTGGGTAATTGTCACTCTGTGCCTCCTCCATACTCTATCATTGTCTCCTCACATGCTGTCTGCTATTTCTGGCCGTGCCATCAACTGGGGTGACAGAAAGAAGCATTACCCATCAGCAGCCTCCTCTCTGTGGGCTATGCCCATGGCAGTGCAAACACAGTTGCCAGAGGAAGCATTCCATCAGCCTCCGCCTCTCAAAGCTGTCATTCCAAGATGATGGATCCACAAAGGGATTTCAGAGCTTTATAAGCAAATAATGCAGCCTCCAAAGCACGCATTAACTGAGCAAACAATGCACCTTAATTCAGCCTGTACTAGTGCATACACAGAAGCCTAGTGCTTGTTTGTCTAGGATAATGAAAGAGCATCTGAAGACATCCTCCACCCAACACACACAGGCATCTCAGCACACAGGCAAAACACATAGCTTCATTCCAACTTTTAATTTCCTTTTCTGGGGTGTGGGAGAGTCATCACTTCGATTGACTTAGTTATCTCACTGAATCTGGCAAGAGGAGGTGTAACCCAGAATAGACACTCTTATCTTTTTCATTGAGTATTCCTAATGAACCTCAGTATTTTCTACCAAATTTCTTCCATACTGAATGTGGTTAATAAAACATAGAGAAAGATAGTCAAGCCTAGGGATATGTGAAAAGCAATGAAGCACAAGTCTTGTAAAACTGTGAAATTGTGAAATCTGAGAGCTGGAAATCAGAGTAATCGTGTATTTCAATCTCTGACTACCCACAGAACATATCTCATTCATGTCCCTGGCATAATGAATCCAGAAGAGCAGCAAAAAAAATTCCCCCCTCTAGATTTTCACATACCAAAGAACCTTTTCTTTCAGTAAAATATTCCCAAAGACAATTTATACTACATCCAAATCAGACATGTTCCAGAAGTCCTTTTTAGAGGAATAACAAGGTAATTGGGTGATCGACATATATTTTCCTAAGGGAATTTGAGTTCAATTATTTGTAATTGGAACTGAAAGGCAAAGGCATCAAGATTAGAAAGGAAAATTCAAGATGTTCTTATTTGTAGGGTTACTAATTATGAAGATAAAAAAATCATAGTCTACAGAAAACCTACTAGAAATCAGAAACAAATTGCATAAAGTCAGCATATAAAGAGTTATCTGTATATACTAGCAAAACATAGAGGCAGTAAGTTAAAAATCCATACTGTTTAGTATAGTATCAAAAGTCAAGAGAGTGTAGTATTGAATGATGATGGGCAAATACATAATGGGAATAGTATAGTCTTCAAATTAGACACATATGTGTATAGTCGGCATATTTTAAACACAGGCTCAGGGTGAATCATGGAAGAAAGACTTGCCAACCAACAGTTTTGGAGTAACTTCAAACACATGAAAGAAGATTGGCTCCGCCTTCAACCACTGCATAAAACTGATTTGAAATGAATTATAAATGAATGTGCTTACAGCTAAAACTCTTAAGATTTTAAAATCTAAAAATGAGTGCTTTCATTAGTTGAAGCAAGAAACTATTTCCTAAGAAATAGAATAGTGCTACTTATAAAATAGTAACTACATCAAAACAAAATTCATTAGAAAAAAACCACAAAAACAATTAAAAAGCAAGACACAGGCTGGGAGACAATTTCCCAATGGTCAAATGTCGCAAGTGGTTCATAACTCACCGTCAGTGAGCTTGATGGTTAAAAGTTGACTCAATTTAGAAATGAAAGAGCTTGAATGCTTACTTCACAAAGATGACATGGTTCACAAGCAAAGGTAAGGAAGTTCAACACTGCTAGCCACTGGAACCACAGAGTAAACTCAGCATAAGATATGACCGTGAATACCCTGGGTAACGGAGGAAATCATCTCTAGTTGTTGAAATGTTGGACATTTTTGTCCAAACTCACTGACCTGTAAAGAGCTGTGGATTTTCCTATACACAAATTTTGTTCTTCTGCCTAGCACCTTCCCATACCCAACTCTTCCCCCACCAGGTTCTTCCACCCCACCTCTTGACCCTCCTACAGGCACAGCTCCCTGCCCCCACCCAGATCCTTCCCTTCACAGTCCCTCCCCCTGCCAAGTTCCTCCCCTACTCAACCCTTACATGGTTCCTCCCTGTCTGAAATGATGGTTTTTAGATCCTTAGCTTTTGTTCCCACATTTCTCAAAATCATAGGAATTGTGTCTTGAAAAAGCTCAATAAAGCCAATGACCACAACAGTATAATGCATTTTGCTTTGATCGTGGCAATGAATCTATTTTACTTCAATTATCTTTTAACCTAGAGAGGAATCGGACACAACCACGTAGGTACATTTTTAATATAAAACATATGAGTGTTTTCTCTGTAAATTGCCAGCATATATATATATATATATATATATACATATATATGTATATATATATACATATATATACATATATATTAGTGACGCTGGAGGTGGCATGGCAATTAAGGGTGTAATTGCTGTAATTACTGATGGAATTACTCATATTCCTCTATGCTACTTTTTCTAATTATCTTGGTGTAATGAAAATGTGTGTTTTTGCATAGAACAGGATGTGGCCGTCATTTGGCTGCCTGCCTGGGATGATGCACAGTGTCTGTCCCTTGGATGAACAGAGAACATAAAGGTCACCACTTGTTTCCAGGAAGAAGAGGTTTCTGGAACACAACAAGCAATTTAAATGCATGTCATGAGCATCCTGTAGAAGCTCACAGATGGGTTTCATTGGAGGAATTATAACAGTGGGGGGAGACATTATCCTAGAAGGAGCCCAATATGTATATGGTCTTCAGATCTTAATGAGTATGACTTGGAGAAATATACAGAGGCTTCATACTGTTCGGCCATTCTTATTTTAGTCTCTCACAAACACCAGATTCAAACAGCATTGTGTTTCCTGATTCATGACACCTTTTTATCCTCAGAATGAGGTATTTAAGAAACTGCTATTTTAAGAATAATGAGAATTGCAGAAATCCGAGGCCTCCCTCCATCTCTCCATTTTTCTTATTCTCTCTATCTCCTGGATAGTTCAAATAATTTTTAAACTTTATTGACTAAATATGCTATTTATCCATCTATATATCTATCTATCTATTTATTAGATGATTGGAGAGAAATTAAATAGGTAAACTAATCAAAGATTATAAAGTCACTTAAGCTGTATTCCTGGTATTTGTCTTGGTTTAAAAAGTACTTTGTAAATCCAGATGCTACTGAGTGTTGCAAACCAAAAAAATGATAGGTTTTGTATTATCAGTACATAGGGAAAGAAGCGACAAAGTTGGGAGAATTCTCTTGATTCAACCCAAGGGTTCCTCAGAGCTACTCTCAGGACATCCATATCCCAGTCCCAGGACCTTCTCACGAGCACCTACAATTCCACTTGCAGGGAATCTGAGATCTGATTCTGGACTCTGCAAGTACCCCCACACACAAACGCACACACACAGAGAGAGGGAGAGAGAGAGAGAGAGAGAGAGAGAGAGAGAGAGAGAGAGAGAGAGACAGACAGACAGACGAGAGAGATCTGTGTCTAGATGAATCTGACAAGTCAAACAATAAACCATTTTTACTTTATGTTATGTATTTTAAATGCCTTAGACATTTAAACGGCAGACCATCCTGTTGGTTTGTTCCTCCATCAGGCTGCTTGTCATATTAGATGACAAAGTTAACTTCCAGTATACACTGATCATCCTTGCAATTTTACAAATAAGTGTAAACAAATCTTGTAACAAGATTAAGGTGCAAGGCCTATCAAATCTTTTTATTTCTATGAACTCACTCACTCAGAACATATTTATAGAGTATATATCCATGTGCCAGGCTCTGTGTCAAAGACAAAGGGGTGATTGAAATAAGTTTTGCAAAATGGGCTTGCTTGTAAACACCTATAACCCCAGAACTTCAGAGATGGAAGCAGAAAGATCAGATGCTTAAGGTCAAACTCAGCTACCCCATGTGTGTAAAAAAGTTAAAGGACAACCTAGGACCCCTGAGACCCTACCTCAACAACAGCAGCAATCAATCATGAATAAAGCCAAATAAACAAACACCTGGCTTTTATGACGAGCTAGGAATCAATAATAAATATGGACATTATGCATGGTAATAAATAGGATATTAGACAGTATTGTGTCCCAGGGGAACACATGAAGTGAAGGGGTCTGAATAGCTGGACGTGTGAAGCTATTATCTTTCAGGATAGGTTAGTCAGGGAATCCCTTAACTGAACCATTAAGTTGAGATGAGAAGAAAGTAGTTAGCCATGCAGAAAGCTGAAGGCAGAACACACCACATGAAAGAGAAGTTGAATTCAAAGGCCCTGAAGGTAGAAGCAAGAAAACTGATGTCATGAGAGCTGAGTGACAAGACTGGAAGTGCCCGTGACAAGACCAGAGGAGCTAGTTGTCAGGTGTGTAGGTTGCAATTGAGATAGTGGCCTTTTCTCTTTTTAAAACAGGAAGGCGCTGAGCTCGTGTGGAGAGAGGGTCTGGGATGAACAGTCAGGTTGGCTACTACATTGAGAGCATCAAAGAACGGAGAGGGAACCATTCCAAGAGCTACCGCAGTAATTCAAACATGATGACAATTTGCATGAGACATTATCCACGGGGCAGCGAGGAATGCCCAGATTCTAAAGGGGTGGGAGATTATTCCGAGTTTGAGGGTTTAACAAGTAGGAAATGGAGTGGCCAGGCTTGCTATGGAAAGGACTGTGGGCAGGGGAAGTGGTCTGAGGGGAAGGTCAGGAGTCTAATTTGGACCTATTTAGCTTGCCTGTTATCCAGTGAGGACATCCAGAAGATATTCAGTGTTCTCAGTGGCTTCAGTTGCAGGGTCCCCCTTACCTGGCTGGCAGAGAGTCCAGTCTCAATCACCGTCAAGGTGGCTTGCTTTGCACTGGGCACCGGAGCCTCATATTTATTTCCGATAGGTGGAAATGGACCAGACCCTCCGTCCATGCTGACTCTGAACATTGCAGTTGCTGAGGCTCCTTCATGCTGCAGTCAAGCACTGGTCCTCCAGTCTTGAGAGCCCTGAACTGTCCGTAGAGAGATACCTGCGGCCTTCAGACCACAGTGCAGGTTTCCGGTCATTGAAGAAATAGGCTCAGAACACCATATTCAAGATCATTTACTTTTTTATTTCTCTTAATTATTTAACTCATTTATGCCTCATTTTTTAAAATGTGAGACAAATACAAACTCTTCCACAAAGGAATATTGTTGAATATTAAATTTGTTACCATTCGTAAATAACCCAAAAGAATGCCTGAGCCTGGCAACTTTACAGAAAAGCACAGCTGCCGTGAGATATGAGCCTGCAGCAGCTCCCATCCAGGAGACGCTAAAGGGGGGACGCAAACTTCCAAACCGATCCTAATTTCAAGCATGTTCAATATTTCTTTCCCTGTCACCATGAGACTTGATCATTTTCCCTTCCCACGACAAAACTCTCTCACCTACCCTCCTCTCAAAGACACTGAAGCAAACACCCTCCAAGCGTGGAGGAGCTTCAGCTCTTCTGTCTTCTCTCTTAAAACATTTCCAAGGGGAAAGGACAGGGAAAATGAAAAGCAGTGGGGATTTTTTTTTCTTTCAGTACCACATCCTTTAAAATCTGAATATTCTATCTCACCATTCTGTTTGAGTTATTTGTTTGTTGTTTCTTGTGGTTTTGTTTTTGTTTTTCATTTTTTGATTTGGTTTGGTTGTTTGCTTTGCGTTGGGTTGGTTTCGGTTTTTCAAAACAGGGTTTCTCTGTGCAGTTTTGGATCCTGTCCCGGAACTCGCTTCGTAGACCAGACTGGCCTCGAACTCAGAGATGCAATTGCCTCTGCCTCCTGCGGGCTGGGATTAAGGGCGTGGGCCACCATCACCTGGCCCTGTTTATGTGTGTAAGTCTGTCATTACACTACAATAGATGTAATTACATTACTCCACCAGGATGTTTCCCTAGTATGAACAGAAGCCCTCACCCAGCCACATAGCATCTTAGAGTTAAATAACTGCATCTAAAAAAGAACCAGGTTTGGAAGCTGAGTGGAAACCTTCCTCCCAGTACTCCTTTCCCTTAGTCCAAGTTGCCTCCCACAAGTGAACAGACAGAAATGACTGGCGTTTAGCTCCACAATCATCAGAATGTAAATCAATAGTTCAGAATTTCCATATTATATAATACACAATAATGTTCCTGGGGATATGTGCAGTTTAAAAAAATGCTCTCATGCAACAAAAATGCATTATTCTAACTGGACAATCTAAGCAGAAATAGTAATTTTATCAATTCATTTTATTGAACTAATGTCTGAAAAAGTAAGGAAAGCAGTTACTTTCCTCAGCTCAGTTCGGGGTTGAAAACCTTTACCCATCATCCACAGGGGTTGAAAACCTTTACCCATCATCCACAGGGGTTGTGAACCTTCACCCATCATCCACAGGGCTCTTTCCTCTCATCTTAAAAGCACATTTTAGTTCAAAAACACTCTCAAGAGACAGTTACGCATTTTACCTGAAAAAATAACAGTGGATCTTTAAATTAAAAAGTCTTTCATTTAGCTCCTTCCAAAGCAGAATTTCTTGTAGGACCCAAGCAACTAGTGACATATTTTGGTCTTATATGAGCTTTCACTGATCCCAGGCAACAGCACTTGACCAACAAGTTCAGCATTGAAACCAACAGCTGCAATTCAGTACAACGAAGTTCTCTCTTTTTCAGTTTAATAACATTTCTGCACAAATTCCAAAGCAATGGGGTCCCTGTTATTCTGGGAACAATGCTCATTACTCATGTCTTCTGGAGTATTATTGGATGTATACTTTGGAATAAAGAGGGCTTTTACAATGTGTCTAACATGATGTCCTTTGCAATCTGTTATTAGGCTGTGTATTGCCTTGCCAGTTAATCATCCCATTATAGATTCGAAAAATCTGACAACCCAGAGGGATTGAAATGCAGAGTGCTACAAGATTAGAAATAGCTATCCGAAAATGAAGGAAGAATAACAAATGCTATGGATGGACCCATAAAATGAAGGCCTCACAAGATTTTCGTTTTGAAAATCTCGCAATACTTCCCCCAGAAAAGAAATTAGAACAGCACACAAACACAGACAGGAGAAGCTTGGCCCTGACCGGAGGGTGAAGAACAAAAGCTGCAGTGCAAACAGGACCTTTTGGAAGCTACCCAATATAATTAAAAATCAAATTAATACATACATCAGCTCCCTTTCTACCTGCCCTGTCACTGGGAGCAGAAGAGGCTGATGCATTTCATCAGAGCCGTCCCCAGAATGGCACAGCCCCATTAATCTCGCCACTTGTGTATGCTGTATGGCCCATGAGCTGGCTTCTGCGTACTCTGCTGCCATCTCCAGGAAGTCTGAAGGACAAGGAAAGCAGCCCAGCCTGCAGGCTTATTACAGCTTTGGAATTTTCAAAGGTATGATAGGAATAGAAAACCCAGCTTTGAAGAAAAAAAAATAGAATCTTGAACTCTTTGCAGCCATTTATTACTGATTTGAAAATAAGTGACACTAAAATAAGAAGTTCATTAACAAAATGCCAAAATCAGAAGAAACCCCATGAAAATAAACCTTCTAATTTCCACACAGTTAAAACAGAATCGAAAAATAGTTTGGCACAATGTCTTATGTCTGCAACAACCCAAAGCATTTGTGGTGAATTGATCTTCATTGGTGAGCTTAGAAAACTATAAATTCAAACCCTCTTTGTGAACAAGTTCTCTATAGGGAGGTGGTACGCACTAAAATTCCATTTGGTGGTGACTATAAATGTGTAGTATGAAAAAGCTAAAGACGGGCAGAAATCTGTGTTTTCTGTAGAAGACATCCTAAAACTGGAGGAGTTCTGAGACCTTTAAGTTTTCTAAGCTTCTTTCTGTAACGTGGCTGCTACTGAAACAGGCCCCCTGGATCTCATATTTAGAAGGAAAAAATGTTCTTTACAGCCAGCTTGGGATATTTCTTAACCATGAGCAAGTGCCTGGAAGTTCAATGGCATGAATTTTAAGATGCTGTTCACATTGTTAAAGTACAGAGAAAACAAAGATTTGGGGAAGAAAGAATGTTGGCTTTGATTATATATGTTTGATTTTAAAGATACACATTTTAATGACTGCACAACTCATTAGTTGATTAGTGCACATAATATTCAGTATATGAATATTATATTCCTACATTGAATATAAATCCTCAATGATAAGTACTCAGGAAAAAATGCATTCATAATACACAATATAAGAGAATAAGCCCTCAGATATTGTGATAGCTGGTTTTAAATGCCAACCTGATGATTATTTAGATCAAGTTACCCTGTGGCGTGTTTTTGGGTTATTGACTTATTAACTGGTATGGTGAGACCAATCCACTGTGCACAGCACCATTCCTGAATTATATAGAACAAGAGGAAACTAGATGGGAATAAGGTAAGCATCACTTCCCTCTGCTCTTGACTGTAAAAAGTCAATGCTAAGTTCCTGTTTCGGCTTCCCCTCAATAATAGACTGGAACCTAACATTGTAAGTCAAACAAACCCTCCCCCCTTCAAAGCTGCTTTTGCTGGGCTATCTTATCAAAACAACAGAAATGAAACTAAAACATATATTTCCAAGGGACTCTTAAAATAAAAGTCTCTATAGCCTATGCTCAAAATCTCAGGTCTTATCAACCTTCCCAGTGGACTGTACTGGCTTCACACCAGAACAATCTCTGGGCTCTATGACTACAGCTGTAGTCTTTGAGACCTCAAACAAGAGTGGTATAAATTGATGATTATAACTTTCCTAATCTTGCCATTCCAAAAACAGTTTGCCGTACAGCTAAGACTGAAGTCAAATTTACTTCATACAGTGGTCTACTCTAGCCAGTAGGAAAATTACCCATTCTTAAATTTCACACTACTTTTCTTTCCATTTTTGTAACAGCAGGCCAAAGGCATAGATAAGCCAGTTCTCACCGCCAATTAGTTGAAAATATGAGGCTCGTAGCTGTCATCCAGAAAACACTCCTTCCAGAACTCGGCCAGCTGCGTGGACTTCCCGAAGTGGAGCCTGTTGAATGAGCGAGGGAGGGGGCCACTCCCAGCCTCACTCTGCTAATAAACCTGCATCTCATCACCCACACAGCATAAGAGAGGGCGGGTCCTCAAGCTGTGTTCCACTTGTTACAGGCAGGAAATTAATATGTTAATGCCAGGACCCAAGAAAAGCATGTCTTCCGCTGCACCAGCAGCACAGCAGAGCCCATGTCCTACCACACACACACAGCAAAGCTGAGAAGTGCTTTTCCCTGAAGCATTCACTGATGGGCCCTCATGTTATCTGCCCAATAAAGGAAAATGGAGATTTCTAAGATTCACAACATAAATCCTTATAGAATCTCCCAGTATTCGCCTCAAAAATTGTTCATGTGTGCGTAAGATCCAATCAGGAAAATAGTTTTCATTAATTAAACATCTTTCTGAATATTTCCTTCCTTTGAATGTTATCGCACATGTCTATTTGTTAAGGCGTCAGTTTCATAGACCCATTAGAGCAGTAAATGAAGAACTTATAAAGGTGCTATATCAATTTTCGCTTGGTTGTATATGACTTCTCCCTGGACTTCTCAGACTGTCAAGGTCACCTCATGTCTAATCATCTACAAACACAACACATACACAGATTTGGACCAATAATGTTGTAGATACTTAAAGTAAAAGTCTCATTTCTTAAGGGGACCAGCTGCAGCCACGGAAACCTGGCCATTACCAATGTTTCCATAAGATAGGAGTCAGGAGACACAGACAAGTGGGAAGGCAAGGCGCTGCGTAAGGCAAGATGGGAACACAGGTTGCAATGGGCCCCAGGAGTGGTACAGTGAATAGTGTCTCTAACCAGATCAAGGTGAGGATGATACCCCCAAGAGCCAGCACCTTCCCTCCTCTACATTCCCCTCCTCTACAGCCCCTGCTGAGGACTGAGTCTCTTATTGTAAGCAACTAAAGCACTAGCTGAGGTCTGCTAAGAGAAATCTGAAGAGAAAGAGATAGAGTGAGCAGCCCCCATTGAGTAATCCTCAACCATCCCACTAATGGCCTCCAGTCCTTTGGAATATATTTTGTTTTTAAACTGTCCAGGAATCCATCCCAACTGTCCCGTTGACTTATTTGAACCTCAGGCCTCTCTGATCATAACCTTCAGTCTCTGTCTTGATTCACAAAATAACTGAGTGACCTTTTATATGCCTGTGGCGCTTGGTGCTTATTTCCCAGTGATTTTTATCATGTTTGAATTATGGTTTTCTCTAAAATTTCTTACCTTTAGCTTTTTGAAAAAAAGACTTTTCTATATACTTTGTTCTTACCTACAGCCAGAACCCTTCCTACCTGAGCTTCATCTTTGAAAGCAATTACAATCACAATGAAAGACTAGGGGTTAGGACAGGAGAGCTCTTTCCTGACAAGGGCAAGGCCTTGAGTTCAATCATCAGCACCACAAAGAAAAAGAGAGTCAGGGGAGGAAGGAATGAAGGAGGTAGGGATAGAGGGAAGGAAAGAGGGAGGGAGGGTGGGAAGAAGGGAGGGAAGGGGGGAGGAGGAAGAGCAAAGAATGAACCCTTACTTTGACATTCATAGCCCACCAAATATATTCAGACTGATTAAGTGGGCATTAATACTGGGTTACTCAAGCATTGAAGCTGTTTTTATGCCAAAATATTAGCAGAAAATCTTGATTGTCTAGCATACCAAATACAGCACACACACAGTTATGAGTATGCTGTAAGCCAAACCTATTATGTAAGATAAAACAGCCTTTTTAAAAATGGTCTGTGGTAGACCTTAATGAAAGTTTGGAGGCTAGCTTGTGGACTTAAGCATAAATGTGAACGTGGAAATATTGTCTATAACACGGCAAGTACGGGTGGAACTGTGGAAGAATTTTTTCTGTCAATTTTCCAAAAGTTAAATCATTTCCCTTGTTCTCATGATAACTGGATTTATAATGTTGTTGAACATGGAAGGCCAAGCTACAGTGCAGAAACTTTGTTCTCCTGCTGCTCAGGGAGGTGAAGCAAATGCTACAAAGGACTGCAGAGTTCTGTGATGCTCTTGGACAGTCTAGTTAAAGACAAAGCTGTGACTTGATGCATTGTTTCCTCTGACAACCTATTGCAGCTGAGCCTGCAACTCTTTGAAGTGATTCAGGCTCTTGACCTCTGACCTCAGTAGCATCTAAGTGCCTAGAGATGAGCACCATGCTGCCACCTTCTCGGTGAACCAATTGGTCTATGATCATCCAGTCTGCTCTTATGTGCTCAGTTTCCTAGGCTTACAATGAGGTTGTAATATGTGCCTTCTCCCTTGTTTTGCTCCTTGTCTTCATTGCTGTTTTCCCTGCTTAACCTATCAGATCAGTTACATAAAAATTAGCATACTTAGCTCAGTGTTGAGGCACCAAGAACTCAATGGCTATTACATTCTAGAGAACCTCTCACCCCTTAGGGGAAGTTTTAGAACAAAGTGTACACTAAAGATTGAGGAAAGGGAGGAGCAAAGCTATACCAAAAACTGGATGTTATCCGCAGTGAGAGCCCATATTTAATGCAACTAGTGATGAATTTCCTAAGAAACAAGGAATACTGTGAAGTTCATGTGGAAGAGCCAATGTGAGATCAATATCATTGTTTGGGAGGAGAAGTAAGATAATAACATCATACCCATCTGATAATTAAATTATTAAATTGCACCAATCAAATTAATATAATATTAGCATAGGAATAGCCAGTAGATAAGTGAAAGAGAATAAAGAATCCAAACATAGAACTAAAAATATATGATAACTTAAACTACAAATATTGTCAGGTGTATTTCTAAAACCTGTATGGTACATTTTTAGAATATACTTAAAAGTGGGAAAATTCTTAAGCAATAAAAGAGCACAGAAGCCATGAAGAAAATAATTATAATTGTTTTCTATAACAAAACAATTCTTCTTAGTACAAAATCCCATAAAGTCAACCAACAAATATGTTTGTTTATACAAAGAAGTATGTATAAAACTCATTCTTTCCAGGACAGGCATTAAAGCTACACAGAGAAACCCTGTCTCAAAAAACAAACAAAAACAAAACAAAAAAAAATGACAACACAAAACCACTCATTCTTACTACACAAAATCTTTCTATTGACCAATAAATAATAAGTCCTATGATCAAAAATGGTCAGAAATAAATAAAAGGGCAATTTAGTAAAGAAAATACTAAACTTCAAAACATAAGAATACTAAGTGAAACAACCACATAGCATTTTAACACATACATTTTGCAAATACCTAAGACAAGTAAACCAAAATAAGTCCTAACTCTCCTTATGGTCAGCAGCACCCAACTCTAGCAAAGCTGTGGAGGTCAGGGCAGCCTCACGCTGCATGTGAGTAACTAAGAGCTCTCGGCTATGGACAGGTCACCTATGTTAACCTCTCCTCATGCGATATTTAGGGACATTTCAGAAAAGGGGGCAGAAAGAACATATGAGCAGGCAGATGGGGAAGAGAGCTGTGAAACGCTGACTTCTTAGCAGGCCTTGGCTATTGTACACATTGATTCACAGCAGCTCTGGTTACCTGAACAAGAAAGTTGAATTCCCAGCATGGATGTGCAACAAGCCCACCACTGGTGTAGGAGTTAATAGCCCTGGATGTGTTTGAGGAGGGGAGAGTCAGTCTCCTTTGGGGACATGGTATTTGTTGATTTGCCTGTGCACCTCTGAGTGGCTCCAAAACCATGTGCACAATGGACTCAGTGAAGGGTTATTAATAGTAAAAGAGGAGGGTCTGATGCTGGGAGAAAGACAGAGTCAGTGAGCACTAGAGGAAGTCACAGGGAGGAGCTGGTGGATGGATATGACCAAATCGTATTGTATAAATATGAAACTTCCAAAAACAAATAAAAATGTTTTTTTTAAAAAAAAAAAAGAAACAGTCCTACCTCTTTATTTTTAAATATATTTTAATTTTTAATGAATGGAAAGATGTACTGCAGAGAAAGAGGTAAAACCTAAATTCTCACATTGGATTATTGATTTGGTTCCCATACTTTGTGTAGCTGTTGCATTAATCAGAAGCTCTGGAGTGCGACTCTTTGAATTCTTGTCTAGATTTCCTAAGAGATGTTACAAATAAGCTGAAGATTCTGTAATCACTGCTTTTGTTTGCTCAAAAATGAGACCCCAGCTCTCTAACACCCCTATATCCAAAGAGTCTGGAATGTAATATTGAGTTGGAAGTGTCACCCCAGCCCCTGGCCTTGGAATTGCCTTGGTCTGGACTTCAACTCCCAGCCTGCCAAGCACTGACCCCTCCTCAGGGAGGGTCAGAACCACTCCCACAGGCTATTTAGGCTCATGCTGGAAAAAGGAACATGTGGTTTCGGGGGTTTTGTGTGTGCTCTCTCTCTCTCTCTGTCTTCCCTCACCATGCTCCTTCCTGGCCACTCAAGAGCGCTGCATTCATTAAACATGGGCACTTTTGATTTGGTCTAATCTGGTCTAATTGGAGTTATTTTGCATTGTCGGAGAGGTTCTTCTTAGGATTATTTCTAACAGATGGAGGTTTCCCACTGAAAGGGTCCATTTTTCCATGGGCCCAGGGCCCAGGGCCACATGCTGGAAAACATACTTCACATGCTCTCCACCAGGCAAGATCAGTTTCAAGTGAGTTCTCCTTTTAAAGTGCATGGCCAGTAAGGTTCCCAGGGTGATCCATTTGATTTTTGGGCTTTCACTGAAGTAGCAGTTCGCGTCTGAAGCCTAACCCAGGGGCTTTTGCTGAGGTGAAGATTGCATGGCCAGGGATGCCTGCCATTCAATTTTCACAGCCCCATTTTTGGCTCAAGGGTTGTCCAAAGGTTGTGAGCATGAGTCACAACAGGCATGCTCTTCTAATGGGTTTCTTGCAATTCCAAGCCTATTCTCAAAACGCCCTTTGGCAGCCTTTTACAAAAATCCTTTTAAATTGGGGCTATCTAACGTAAAGCAAACAAGGCTCCATAACCAGCGGTTTCCAGATGCATGCTCCCCCCCACTTCCGTTTCTCCTCTGCAGCCTGAGGTTTGTCCTGCCCCCACTTCCATTTCTCCATAGCCTGTGGGGTGGGGCTCTCATGCCATACCTGGAGGAATGGCCGGCTTCCATCCTGTTCAGGATTCAGAGATCTAAACCCGACTCCCTTTCCATTGACTGAGGGCAACAGAGGCCATCACCCATCCCATCAGAACAGTGCTCACCCATCAGCGGTTTGCTATGCTTCCCTGGCCTCTGCCACCTACAAGGGGATCACTCCGGTCCCCTTCTCTTCCCCCTCCCTGCTGCTTGCTGTTTGTCTCACACTGGGACTCTCTACAGTGGATCCGTTTTTTCCCCTGTCCTTCCACTCTAAAACTGTATAAATGTTTTATCCCTTATGTTTCTGTTCCCTCTTTCAGCATCTGCTAATCTGGTCCTTAATGGCATCACCCCTGTGCTTTTCTGGCTTTTGCCGCCTCCCTATGCCAGGATCTTTAAGTTGGTCAGCTGACACAGGTTTCTGAAAGTGTTCTATTTGTCTGTCTGTTAAGATGATGTGCCTACAGTATGTCTGTGTAACTTTATAAATGTTTCTGTGTGCATGTGTGCTCGCTTTAAGATTCTTTGACTTGTTAAAATATTCCTTTTAACATTCTTACACCTACTAGCATTAATAAACTGTAACTAACTGGATAAAATATATCTCTAAATTTAGCTTATATGCCCAATTTAAAATAACAGGTAATGGTACCCTGACATTACCTTTACAGATCTGAGAATATGGCATTTAACAAAAAAAGCCTCTAACAGAGACATGCCAGCTTCTGCAGCACCCATTAGCTCCTCCAAGAAGACAGAAGACCTTCTACCTCCAGGCCTTGCCTTTGGGTTTGGTAAACCCACTCACACAGCAAAAAGTGGCTTTTCACCTCTTCAGCTTCCTGGATGCTTCTTCACCCAGGGAACTGATCTTCAGGACAGGTAGATTAAATCCCCCCCCAACAAAGGAAAAATCTTTGGGCCTCTTGTACTCAGCAGCTAAGAGCAAGCACTGCTTCTAAGACTGGCATTCTCCAAGGACTAAGGAGAGGATTTGGGATTGCCTGCATAGCTAAAAAGCTATCTAATTTTTGCTTATTTATCCCTCCCAGATCTGTCTAATGGCATTTGACAACTTAAGATGCTGTTAATTTATTACTTCATCCATGACATTTAATACCAGATAGGCATGCCTGACAGGTTTCAGGTGTATCTTAAAGAATCCAGGGTTCCCAATTCCTTTAATTGTCTTAATTTAAAGCAATAGCCTTTTGCTATGACATCAAGATGCAAATCTGTTCCAGTTCTCTTACAGGTTCCAGGAAAAAGTTATACTACACTAACCACAGCCAGTTTCAAGCATATTTTATAGGTTACTCCTGCTGCATGGGACAAGACCAACTCACAAAGTGTTCTCCAAATAATGCCAACACCTGCACCAGCTCCTGGGACTTCACCATTGGTACCAACTCTTCTGGATCAAGGACACCTGCCAACTAAACTCTGGTTTTATCTGCTATTGTGTCTCATCCCATGGCTAGCCCCATTCATCCCATTCATAGGGCCAATAATAACAATACTTTTTTCTCCTAGCCACCTGCCTTCTCATCTCCCTCAAAACGCAGCTGCCTAAAGACTCCAAGATGACAGCAAACCAGATGCCTCTCCAGCCACACCTTTTGCTGTGTGTGAGTGCACCAACTCCCAGCTCTCCCCTCTCCCACATTGCCCCATGCCTGCAGGAAGTAGCCAGACTTGAGCCGATATATCCAAGGACTCTGGGATGTTTGGTCAAAAGTGAGACCCCAGCCCTCTAACACTCCTATATCCAAAGAGGCTAGAATGTAATTTTGAGTTGGAAGTGTCACCCCAGCCTCCGGTCTGGGAATTGCCTTGGTCTGGACTCCAACTCCCAGCCTGCCAAGCGCTGACCCCTCATCAGGGAGGGTCAGGACCACTCCCACAGGCTATTTAGGCTCACACCAGAAAAAGGAACACATGGTTTCAGGTTTTATGTATGCTCCCAGTCTCTGTCTTCCCTTGCCATGCTCCTGGCCACCCAAGAGCATTGTCCTCATTAAACATGGGCATTTTTATTTGGTCTAATCTGGTCTAATTCGAGTTATTTTGTGTCGGTGGAGAGACTCTTCTTAATATTTTTCTTAACAGCCTTGAGAGACTCAATATGTGCCAGAGGCTTTCTAAGGATGCTTTATCTCGCCATTATTTGAGCTGCGGGAGTTACTTTTTCTGTTTATATTAATTCTTCTATTCCTTTTTATAACATATACAGAACCTCTGAGCCTAATATAGTATTCAGTAGCTCTAGATAACTTATCCTGACAGATATTTTTAAAAATGTATTTATTTTTATTTTGTGTATATGTGTGTGCACCTGCATGAATTTACATGCAGCACGTGCATGCAGGAGGAAAAAAGAAGGGGGGAGGCATTAGATGTCCCGGAGCTAGAGTTACTAGTGGCCATGAGTCACCATGTGGGTACTGAGAACCGAACCTAGACCATCTGCAAGAAAGACAAATTTCCTAACCACTGAACCTTCTTTCCAGCCTCAACTGATTTTATTCTGGAACTCCTGAATCTGAATTCTGACTCATGGGGTATATTTTCTATATAAATGTAAAACACTACTATGTAAGATTTCAAAGACCATGAATCAGAATAAGAAAATTTTACAAAGATATTCTATAGTCCAAATGCCTCCCCATATAGGTGTGTTTTGAAATCTGAATCTTCAGTGTAACAGAGCAAGTAGGTCTAGCCCAATGCAAGCTGATTGCTCCTTGAGAGCAGAGTGAATAATTAATACTAGTGTTGTTAAATAAGTTCACTATCATGAGTATACAAAAAGGAAAATATGGACACATACACACACCTTTACCTCTTATGCTTTTGCTCATGGTGTGACTCACCAAGAAAGCCCACGGCAGCTTCTAGCCCCTTAATCTCATGGTTTCTAGCCTCTAGAACTATCAAAAATAAATTTGTTCTTTATAAATTACTGCTTCAATATCTTATTATAGTGAATGTGCAAAAACATAACTATAACCAACCTAATAACTATTATTATAATTTCTGATATTTAAGAGATTTTGGGGGGAATTCCATTTAATCCATTCCATCCATGAACCATGATCAGCATCGAACATGAATAAACTCTATCCGCCCTAACCCTGCTCATCACCACCTCCCAGACTCCATGCCCTCATTTCTCCTTTGTACTACCTACTTTGACACTGACACAGAATTTCCCCATGCCTGACCTCCTGCTTCACTTCCTCGCATTTTCCAGTCTGCTCAGTCAATACAATTTATCTAACATTCCTTAGCCAACCCTCATATACTGGCAAAGTATGTCAGTGTGGATGGGGAAGTGAAGTAATCTGTAATATTTATTAAGTTGCTTCAGAAATCAAGATAGTAAATTGTATTTATTACTTCAATAATGACTGGCAGTTTAATGTCTCGGTGCTTTACCTACGCAAGACTGCTACAGCTTGCCTCTCACCCGCTTACAATGTGTTACTGTGAGGATTTCCAAAGATGCTGTTTTGCATGTTACTGTTTTATCCCATGAAAACACTAAGCTGCATTTTATTGCCAAGTTTGATGACACAATATCTTTTGAATTATATCACAAATGGTTTCTTCAAAAAGAACTATTAAATTTGAAAAACCTCACAATTTTTCTCCCCAGAGAATAACTTCTGATAAAAAATGGATGTTTGTATTCCATTTTGCATTCTTATTATAATCTTGGCACTGAGTCATTATAATAAAGAAAACGAAAATGTCTGTTCTTTTTCTAACAAATTTCCTAAAATTTCATTTCACATACACAAAGCAATGTAAACAAGGCAACAAACCACTGTGAGTCCCTTTGCTAATGACAGAGTAGGAAACAGATATATGAACTTCCTTTGTCAGGTATGCTCTTCATCTTGGTAATCCACGGGCTTTGTCTTCAAAGCAAAGTACCATGCAAGATAATTTATAGTTGGAGCTGCTTGCTTAGAAATGCTATGTGTTGTTTTCTGTGCCTAAAATGGCTTAAAGCATTGAGACAGCCCCTGCCTCTCTTACTTTAATATTCTCTGCTAAAGTAACATTAAAATTTCATACTTGAATCTTATCTTCATGCATCACTTACCTCCAGTTATGTATTCTTACAGGTGTTTACACAGAACAACTATTAAGATAATCCTATTTATTTATTCAAATATACATTTAAGCCATACTCTAAACACTCTCACTAAGGCAAACATAATCAGTCCATTTATTCAGCAAACATTTACCTACCATGTGCAGAAGATCCTGCTAAAACAAAACCTGTCCTTGTTGAACTTATAAGTGAGAGTGTAGAAAAAGCCAGTAACCAAATAAGCAACTGTGAAAGACACTCAACAGAGACCAGAGCAGCAAAGAAACCGGAGGACAAAGGGTGGCAGCCACCAGACTGGGAGGGAAACAGGAGGTTACTATTTATGTAGTAGTGCTGTCTGCTAGATATAGATCGGCCCTTAAAGCTGGGCAGATTTATATCCACCCAGATAAGTAACCTAAGGACTGCTTTCTAACTCCAGCTGAGATCTCTCTTCCCGTCTCCAGGATGATGTGGCAGGTGGGTGACTCCTTTGTCTCACAGGCTGGTGACCTCAGCACAGCAGATGGGACAGTCATCGCCTAACTCCCTGGTGCCTGCTTTAGCTCTCAGAAAGTGACTGGTATAAGGACTGCCACTCCGCTTAGAAACTCAGCTTTGAATACAGTGTTCTGAGAAGTCAGGTCAAGTCAGGACTCTGGAGTTCAGTGAGACTGTGCATGGATCACAGATTGACACTCCTCTCTGGGGTAAGAACAGTTCTTTTCCCTTTGAAGAAACACCAAGGACTTTTTCCTTTTCTATTAAAACCCAAGGAAAAATTAGAGCAGAGGGCAAAAGGTAAATAAGAAAACCAAGAGGATGCTGCAGCACTTATTTCTGAGGATCACCGGAGTTGCCTCTAGAATTAAACTGATAATGTATGTTACTGGATTCAGAGACATTTCTGTCTCATACACATTATTCTGTGATCAAGTAACTAATGATTAGCCAAAATCCATGGTTGCACATTCATTCCCATCTGCTTTAAAACAAAACTTGCTACCGGACAGCCAATTGGTGGGCTCAGCCCTAGAGAGGGCCCCGCGTGCTGCTCCCAGCCTTCCTCGGTTGCCTGTAGTTCTCTTTGTGGGGTTGAGGCCTCATGGGCATTTCTTTATCCAGTTTGGCGTGTCCACTGGTATCGTCTTTGTTCAGCTTACATTTGGATGGCCATCTCTGAAAACACACATACAAGGAACATTTTAAGTACTCAACCGCTTATATTTAGGAATATATATGTTTACATAAATAAAATATACATAAAATAACACTTTTTTAAAAGAGGTCATGAATTTGAAAGAAGATGAGGAGGAGTATTTGTCTTCATTCCTGTCTTTGAATGTTGTGGTTTCTTGATAGAATCGTCTGTTTCTAAACCTAAGCTGGGGACTCTGAAGTCAGTCTGCTCTGACATTCAGTGCAGCAGCTGAGAAAATAAGAGGGTTATGGGATGCGAGTTCCTCTCATGGTTGGACTGCAGAAGGTCCAGTGTGCATGAAGAAGTCATTTCAAATGTAGTCTGAGTGACAGTCATCACTTTGGACAGTTATTGTTTCAAAGCCTGGAAAAGATTCTGAGGCTTGCCCTGGAACCCAGCAAGGCTTCCAGTCCCCGTAGTCCTTCGGCCTTCTCTGCTTTCCGCCGAGGAGAAATAAGTTGGGAGAAATATTTACTCTGAGCTTTTCTAGAACAGAACTACAAAGTGATCAGCTAGAACAGGGACAATTTAAAAGTTTGAGGATTAAAGAGTTTGTTAATTTCAGGGAGAATGAATATTGTGAATAACTAAAAACTTTTCTTAATAAAAACTGGCTTTGGAGTCACAGAAGCATTAGAATGAAAATTACTATTCTCTCCTTTCTGGTTCCTTCTTGTATGATAAATTATAGTTAGGTTTGCTGCACTGGGCCATTTCCATATTTTAAAGATGTTTTCTGATAGCCATTGTTATATAAAAATCAGCTTATTAAATTGCCCCTTAACTATTCCTTTCTCCCTCGTTCTCTCCCTTTGTCTCTCTTTCCCTCCCTCCCTTCCTCCCTTCATCCCTTTGTCTTTCACCCTTCCTTTTTTCTCTATTTTATTCTCTTCACTCTCTATTTGGATGTGTAACATCCACCATGAGTCAGTGATAGACAGTGATAGTGATGTCCACCAGTGCCCCAAGTGAGCCAAGGAGCCATTCTGTCATTGTACAGTTTATCTCTGCGGAAATAAGGTTTGTTTTAAGAGAAACAGAAGCTGGTTTCCATGGTAGATTGTTCACTATTTAGCTCCATGCTCCACTAAATACAACGTCATGGAAAAGGTTCCATGGAGCTTGGTCCACATTATAGTGTCTCTGAACTGCTGGGAAGAGTTCCTTTGGGCCTTTGGTGATGCTCTGAGAACAGTAAGCTAGTGTAGAGTAGAGAGAACATCAAATGTCTGCTGTTTCTGGCAGACTTACTGATTTGGATGTAATGATCAGTCCTTCCCAGGCTGGCAAGCTGCTGCCAAGACTGATAACTGCAATTCACTCTCTGGGGTCTATAGGACAGAACTGACCCCCTCAAGTTGTCCTCTGCTTTCCACATGCACACCATGGCATGAGCTCCATCCCCCAACACACATGTGCGTGTGTTCGCACGCACGCACACACACACACACACACACACACACACACAGACAAACGTAAAAAGATGATAGATTTTTTTAAAGCATTGATTATTAGTGCGTTGAGAGAGATAGACATTGTACCTGTGTGGTAGCAGTCATGGTTTCTTCATTTCTTTGCACACCCAGCCCCTGCAAAACAGTGCCTAGAAGCTGATGAGCAATGAAGAGGGTAACATGGCATTAGGTTCCTCTTTTCTTCTTAAAGAAGTGGAGAAGGGAAATGCAGACTTTTTAAGCATCTCAGAAAACAGCCTCGCTGCTTAGAAGCTCTGTGCCATGGGCTACTCTGGCTCCAAGACACTTAATATCATCTATTTCCTTGAACACCACATGTAAGCCTTTTTTCTGAGGAAAGGATATAACCTCAGACTGGAAACCTCAGAGCTCCAATTGTCAACAGATTCAGATGTTAACAGGTTGAGAGTCAAAATTCCAAATGAGTGTTTACTTGTTCTTCCTCTCTTAAAACCTATATTCTCCCCTGAACAGAAACCAGGAAGACTCTTGAGATTATAAAATATGTGGTCTTAAAAACTTCATGCATTTCCAAAAGCTCTTTTTAAAAACCCAAGATGTTCCAAAATCACTGGAAGAATCTAGCTCCATTCATATGCTCATTTTTAACCAAACCACTTTATGCTTGCCCTCTCTAGAAATTTACTTCTGAATCACAAGCCAAGCTCATGTCATCAGGGGCTCACTGCTGTGTGAAGCCAACAAGTATATTTCAAAGCTCAAAATACGCATTAAAGAAATAGTATCAATAATTACTAATATTTGGCCCTATCAGGGCCAAGGATGGCACTACAGTGGTATTCACACTTGAATATCTGCTCCTACAACTGATGTCAATATACTCATCAGTGATTATTCACTTCAAAATGGCTCTGCTATCAATATCTGTCTACTTAGTTACTAGAATTGTCAATACACTCTTTATCTCACACATTCTTAAGTGACGGGTTTTACGTTTCCAGCATGTTTGTTAATTTTATTGATTTAAGTTCCTTCCTCGATCCAATTCCTATGTCTTCAAAAGAATATTAGCACAGACTTTGTGACAAAGAGGCAATAAGTAGCTTAACATGGTCATCAGCAGGTCAATCTATATTGTCCAAAGAAAATAAAGGGATAGAAAAATATTAAGCTGTGTTTTCCGCTAGTCTCAATTTATATCTGACCCGTTTCCATTGAAAATGTCAAACTTAGCTAATATTTTCTTTCCATGTACAAAGAACTGACCCATCACTTAACAGATGTTTGTGAAGACCTACTCTGTACTTGCTACTGCATATTAGAGACAAAAAATGAATAAGAATTTAGGCATCCAACAGAAGAAGTACAGCACAGTACCATCCGGTAGGACGTGGTGGGTGCTCATGCCCAAGCACATATTTCTATGTACTTAAATGTCTAACAACATAATGAAAACTGGATCATCAAATCTGCATTTTCTGTTTCTAATTCCCCCAGTTCTTTAATCCTCCATATCTATTTGCTAAATACAGCGAAAAGCTAACTAGTCTCACTCTACTGCCTTTTCCTACTCTAAGCCTTCACTATCTCCCATCTCAGTTATCACAATTTATCTGTCGCTGCCATTTTAATCTGTTTCAATCTATTCCCCCCACACAGATAGATTTTATCAAGTGCAAAGTAAAACATTAAGTAATCTATTTCTTGCTTTCTTAGAAAAAGATTCCTAATTTCCTTACCTGGGATAAAAAGAACTTGAGCGACTGGCTCTTGACCATCTCCCCGGCCTTATCCCCATTTCATTCTCCTCTACCCAAATGGAGCCTCCTCCAGTCCATCAGTATACCTACCACTCTGGATCTTTGGCAAGAGGTGCTTCTTCTATGCGGAGTACACATCTTAGTTTTTGCTCTAAACATAGTAAACTTCATCTGGGAAATATTTCCAAATATCCCAAAGTAAGTCAGAATCTCCTCTTAGCTAGTCCCCTCTATGTTCGTTATTATAACACTGGCAGACTCTTTTGAAATTCCCCATCATTTACCAGAAAACTATGTTCTCTATTAACACAAAGAGTAACCATTTATTTTTCCCACAATACTTCCAGCGTACACTATACAAGACACAAATTACAAATTCTGTAGGTATCTCTTGAGTGGTTTACATCAACAGAAGAATGTAAGAGATTGAAGGAAAGATATGAACTTAGGTTGCTACAATAGTCTATAGCAATGGATGTGGAAAGTTTTGACCAAGACAGGACTGTCAGACAATGGACGAGGAATGAAAAGAACACACTGAAAGACAGATACATGGTAAATTTACTAACTGATTATCTGAGCGAAGTGTGATTTGAGCGAAGACTGATTCCCAGCTGTAAATCTTAGATGGCCAGTTATGCCAATAAAAGAGGGCCTTCCCTGCAACAAAAGAAAAAAAGAAAAAAAATCAAGCTGTGTGTAAGTAAAACTGCAATAAGCCTGTAAAAGAATTAGCTTTGCATACATTTGGTTTGAGTGCACAATGGGAGAACCAACTCCTGAATGAGAGCTTCCATCTGGAAGTGAACCTCTAACCAGAAGTAATCACAAAGTTAGAAGCAGTGGTGGGAGTGGCAGGAATGGATAAGCTTGGAAGTGGAAGGAAAGGAAGGCACAGTGCAGGTGATGACTACCCGTAAAGTGCCAGCTTTAAAGATTAGGCTGAAGAACAAAGCCCTTAGTATTTCTACTCAAAATGACAAATTGAATATATATCTACATTCTGCCCCTCTATAAATCATGCTATGATAAAAATCACAAATATTTCTATTTGGAGGATGTTGTTGGAGGCCGCTTGTTCGCTACACTCTGGGTTGGAGGCCGCTTGTTCATTTCCTGGCCACCCAGACTCCCGAAATAATCACACAGAAACCATATTATTTCCAATACTGTTTGGCCAATAGCTTAAGCATGTTTTTGGCTAACTCATATCTTAAATTAGCCCATATCCCTTAATCTGTGTATCATCATGAGGCTGTGGTTTACCGGGTGAAGTGCTGGCATCTGTGTCTGGTGGAGCTACATGGCTTCTCACTGACTCTGCCTTCTTTCTCCCAGCATTCAGCATAATTTTCCCCACTTAGTTCTATTCTGCCCTGTGCAGGCCCAAGACAGTCCTTTATTAACCAATGACATTCACAGAATACAGAGGGGAATCCCATATCAGAAGGAGACTTGCAAAGCAAGATAAGAAAAGAAAGTAGCACATTCCTGGGAAGGTGGAAAGTGTCTGAACAAACATAACTTGCTGAGGGAGAAGAAAATCTCACTTCAGTATCTTATCCAATACTGAAGACAACAAAGAACCACGCCAATATACCAAGTGCCATCATTCCAAGTGGCTCAGGAAGAACTGAGATGTCCTACACTCAAGTAGGATAAAGCTCCACACACAGACATCACTTTCATTTAAATTTGAGTGCCCATCTAAGTTCTAGTGACAATGAAGTATTATGAAGCTACAAAGAAAGCGTCTATCATTAATTATAAAAAATTACAGCACTTGGGTAAGACTTGAAGCAGGCATATTCTTTTGTTATTTTATTTTTCTTTTTATTTAAAAATAAATTTCATAAGGTATATTTTAATCATATTTCCCCTCCCCAGATTTCTCTCACCCTCTTTCTAACAAAAAAGAATAATCAAAACAACAGCAAAAAAATTCCAATAAGACAAAAAATACACACACACACACACACACACACACCACAAATGGAGTTGTGTTGTTAGCCAACTACTCCTGCCTGGACATGGAGCCTGCCCAGAAGTGTAGTTAATACACCCAATGACACTCCATTAGAGAAAAATAATTTTCTATTTGCCAACAAGTATCAATTTGCAAATAACTTCTTAGTTATGAGTGGGACACCGTGTCCTTTTCCCCCTCTCAGCGATGGAACCGGCTTGAACCTGTGTAGTTCTTGCGCATGCTGCTACAGTCTCTGTCACTGCATTTGGGTATCAGTCTTATTGTATCTGGAAGACACTGTTTCCTTGGAGTCATCTGGCTTAGAATATTTCCATTTTCACTTCCACGTGAGTCACTGAGCCTTAAGGAAAGGGGTGTGATAAAGACAACACATTTAGGACTGCGTGCTCTGACGTCTTCCATTCTGTACATTATCCAGCTGTGAGTCTCTACATAGTCCCCGTCTACTGCAGGAAGAAGCTTCTCTGATAAGGACTGAGTGAGACACTGATCTACACGTACAGTAATATGTCATTAGGAGTCATTTAATTGCTATGTTACTTTAGTAGAACAATGTATTAGGTTTTCCCTGAGACTTGTGATCCATCTAGTCTCAGGTTCTTGGCCACGTTAGCAGTGCCAGGCATGGGTTCTAGCTCATGGAGTGGACCTTAACCTAATCAGTAAGTGGTTTGTTACTGCCATAACGTTTTGGCACCAGTCTGTTTTGTGGGGAAACAGCAGATGTGATGGCTCAGGTACTCCTGGGCCACATCATTCCTATGTTTGGTGTCCCACAAACCATCCAGATGGACAACGGACTCATAAAACAACTAACCAAGCTCTCCATTGAACTCAGGTTCTTGGCCCTCCCTTCTCCCCATTGCTCTTACTCGCCGGCCTGAGCCCTTTAGAGCTGCTTTATGGCAGACCCTTTCTCCTTAACCATCACCTCCCAGTCCAAGTTCCTCCACTGGTGGGGTACCTACCCTACCTCTCCCTTTTAAAGTCCCTTCTCCGTTCACATGCTGACAGTTGTCTCCCTGCCACCACACCAGTGAACCCTAATGCCCCTAAACCTGCCCCATTCTCCCCAGGGGACAGAGTACTCCTCAAACAGTTAACTCCTAGGTCTTTTGAAACTTGATGGACAGGATCTCACACGGTAATCCTCACCACCCTGTCAGCTGCCAAGCTCCTGGAATACCCATGCTGGTACCATCTCTCCAAGCTCAAGCAGGCGCCTACTCAAGGCACTTGGTCTGTCCAGCAGACAGGACCTTCCACCCTCCGGTTTTCCAGGATGCCACAATGAAGGGCCTACCTGCTCCTCATTCTGGCACACACATCTTTGGTGATAGCAGTTTTTTCCTAGACACCTGCCTTCTCACCTCCCCCAAGGAACAGATGCCTGCCGTCTCCAGGATGACAGTTCATGGGATGCCTCTCCAGCCACACCTCTCGCTGAACGGGGACACCTAGCTTTCCCCTTCCCCATGTCGCCCTGTGCCTGCAGGAAGTAGCCAGATTTGAGTCTACACCCTTTTTTCCAAAGAGAGCCTAAATGTTTGTCATAATTATCACTTCAATTTTCTTTCATCCCTATATCCAAAGAGTCTGGAATGTTGCGTTGGGAGCGTAGGCCCCAGCCGCTCGCATCTATCCCAGCCCCCAGGCCTGAGAGTTATATTGGTCTGGACTCCATATCCCAGCAGGCCAGGTCCTGACTTCCACAGAATATTTAGGTGAACTCCAAAAAGAGGAACATGTGGTCTCTTTTCCTTCCTCCCGATGGTCACTTTGCAGCCTCTCGGTTTACCCTCAGGGCCACCCGAGAGCGAAGGACTCCCTGGATATTTCTTAATTTGGCTTGTTTTGATTTGGCTTGATTGGGATTTTGTGTCGGCAGAGAACTCACGTTAGGAGAAATATTCCTAACAGGAAGGTCAATATTGTAGGTTTTAGGGTTATATCTTGATGAAATTGATGACTGCCTTTCTCTTTTGGTAGCATGAGAGTACCTTACAGCACCAAGAATGCTAGTCAGTAGGAGTGAAGTTCTAGTTGGGTACCAGCTTGACGTCTCTATATTCAATGAGATCAGTAAGTGATGTCTTCAGCAATGTGGCCTTACTATCATGTAATAGAGAGTAATAAATAGCTTTGGCAATAGTCTTGGATGTTTTGGGGGGAGGTTACAGGACCCTCTTTGGCCATTATCCAACAAGGTATAACCCATTTCTAGCACTGGAGATCTTACTGGTCAGTGCATTGTCTTCCCTATTATAGTGATTTTTTCTATTTAAATTCTATTACTCTATACATATTCTAGGAAGCTTCCACAGGATTAGATTTCTTTGTGGTTTTTCAAGGATAGTAAAACTGCTAAGAAAATGATTATAAATATTCTTAGGAAAAAGTGAAATAAAATACTATAGCCTTGAATAAGAAGGCAATAGAGTTTTTTTAAAAAGAAAATTCCAAGAACAAATAAAAATAATAATTTGCTATGAGAAATAAAATTTTCAAAAGGATGAACTTAAAGAGAGATTTAGGAAATATTCTAGAAAATTTGACAGAAAACAAAGTTAAATGAAGATGATGAAAAACTAGAAGTGATGATGAGATAGGGTTTCCTAAAGAAAGAACAGAAGACAAAAAGAGAGACAAAATTCATTTTTATTAATTCCCAATGCCTGTAACAACAATATCAGTCAAACTGAATGGCCAGAAACACAATAAAGTTATTCTAATTACAGAGGCATGAAGTCTAAAATAAATTTTACTAGGCTGGTGGGAGCCATGCAACTTCTTCAAGGGAACAATGCCTGGGAATAGTACAAGAGACTCTTCTTGTAGAAGACTCTGGAGACACTGATGCACTTGGCAAGACCATGTGGACAGTTTGCTGCATTATTCCAGGTGTGACCCCAGGAGCATGTGTTCTTTCTGCTATATCAGGTGACGCATCACTTTTTGGCATGGTGAGATGGGCGTTGCTTAACTGTTACGCCAAATATTCATGAAAAGTTCCCCCAGCCAAAGGGTTTTCATCTCAAACTCAAAAGATGTCTCACTGTCCACAGACAGGATGAAAATAGCCACAATAAAGCCCAGAACAATGAAAACACAGAAGGCACTGAAAGCTACAATATGAATCACAATCACTTCATTCTTCTCAAGAGTTTGTTGGACATTAGAAGAGAGTAGGGCAATATTTCAAAATTTTAAGGAATGTTACTTCCAACCTCATATTCTGCAACCAACCAATCTACTGTTGGGGTGTGAAATTATTGTAATCCTGATACCAGAATGATAAAGACATCACAAAAAATAAAAATTTAGAGTAGTACCCCTTATAGGTTAAAACTGTGAAATAATACTAGTAAAAAAAAATGCAGCAATATATGAGCCAAGTAATACATCAACACTGAGTTTCTTCTCAGAATGCAGGATTGTATGTGTTAATTTGGATGGCTTATAAGACATATATACATTTGTAAAAATAATATCAAGGATTTGTGCAGCTTACAGTATGTATAACAATTGTATACAGATGTGTAGGGAAGCAGCTCAGACTGGAGCAAGCTGAGATGTCCCCAAAAATAATGATTTCTAGGTGGCTAGAAAGATAGTTCAGTGGTTAAGAGCAATGGGTGCTCTTCCAAAGGATCCAGGTTCAATTCTCAGCACCCACACGTTGACTCCCAACCATCTGCCACTCAAGTTCCAGGGAATCGAACACTCTCTTTTGCCCTCCTTGAGCATCAGACATAAACACAGTACACAGACACACATGCAGGAAAAACACCCAGACACAAAAATAAAAATAAATAAATCTTTTGAAAATGATTTATAAGATGATATTAATAATGATTATGCAAGCAACTAAAGAGGGGTTTAAATTTATTTTTAAAAATGTTCAGTGAAGAACAAAAATAAGCCAAATAAATGACATGTTTCTTTGTGATAAAATGAAAAGCAATACAGAAAAAGTAACATGTAGCTTACTAACTTGGCTTTTTGAATCTACCCAGCTATCACTGTGAAATCTCTGGATATTCATTTGTTCAATTTCAAAATGTAACTCCATTGAAAAGGTGTCAGTAATACATATGTATATGTAATGAATACATATACTATGAATGCATATATGTGAATGTGTTATGTATATGAATAAATACATGATAGAGAGGTGAAGAAAGGAGCACTATAGTTTTATCCTGTAGTGGGACATTAAGAGATGGCAACTGAAACAAAACAACCAAATTCAGCACTATGAACATTTTATTAGGAGCATCAACTTAATAACTAAATAGTCAGGTGAGAGTTCACTCCTTGAGCAGAAGAAAATGGGAAAAGTGTCTGCAGACTGATGTTTTCGCAGTGGTCTTAAAAGAGTATTTCAGTTCTTTAAATAAAGTGCACGTACAATTGTCACTTAAATAAAGTCTTCAAAAATTTTCCAAAAAAAAAAAAAAAAAAGATGGGAATGAGGCAAAAAGTACCGAGAGATGATTGGAGTCAAGAGGTAAACTTCAGAACTAATGGCTGGATTGAGTGATAGATTGCTGCTGATAATGGCCTGGAGGGAATACCTCAAGATTTTCAAATTAAGTTTTCAATGCTATACCCTTGTATTTCAAACCTACCATTTTTTAGAGCAAGACAACCTTTCCTTTCTAAACTCCCTCTTTTAATGTAAAGTGTTTTAAATAATTTGTGAAATGTTCTGTCAGTATTTTATGCTTGCTGGAAAAGGAAATTTCCTTCATGCTTGCTATTACACTCAGTCTCAACACATTCAGCAGAGGATGTATTACTTATTAAAGGAGATGGCATTCCCTGAGAGTTCTCAGGAATTACAAACAATTACAGAAAAGAGAACTGTTTCCATTACCAAAAGGACAGTGGCGATGGAATCTGCTATTGAATATGCCAGCGAGACCACAGAGTTTAGGGAGCAAGCAGTGTTTTAACCTCCATTCTGGCTGATAGGAGATGATGCAGTATTCCATTATCCACAATGACAAATGATTTATTGGGATACTTTCTTTCTTCCAAACTGTTTTAAACCATTGTTTTTTTCCCCCAATTGCACTGATTTTTCATCTTAGTGTATGGGACCATAAGCATTTGAGTGGTGATTTAGAAAAAAAAATCAGCTATGAGATACTGTCACTTTGGTCATTCTACATCCCAGATTCACAAATCAGAGTTTCCATGCTGCACGCCAGAACAGCTTTTACTTAGGCATATTTTAAAATGGTCTGAGTCTAAAAGTAACCAGAGGCAAAGGAAACTCATTTCTGCGATAATACTTCCTCCAAAGTCTGCTTTCTAAGATATTGTTTTAGGAGAGACTACTGTGAGGGAGTGTGATATTTTTTTTTGCCAAAGAGAAAAATCATCTTAAAATAGGATTCCGCAGAAGTGAGAGACGGAAGGAACTGATTAAAGGCTGGTAATGGAACAGTGATGATTACATGTGGGGCCGTTTTACAGGTCTGAAGTCCAGTGTGCATTGTTCTGACCTCCAGAGAGGTCAAATGGATCAGAAAACTATCAGACAGATTTTCTAAGGTCCAAAATAAGAAAAATAAAATCTCCTCCTGTCCGGCATGTTGCTAGACACCTTTAATGTCAGAATTTGGGAGGTAGAGGCAAGTGAATCTCTGTGACTAGAGGCCAGGCTGAATTCCAGCCGAGGCTACATAGAAAGACCTTGTGTCAGAAACAGACAGACAGAGATTCCTGAGGCTCTTCTCCAGTGGTAGGGTTCACACTTTTTATCTCTGTTACAGTGGCAAAGAGTCATTAAGTTTTCAGGTGTGGGCTGCTGAACAGAAGCAGAATGCCAAGTCCAATGGTGCTGTGAGCACCAGGATCTTTTTGACAAATTGGGCAGATGTCGTAGTTAATGATGCATCATCTGTGCTCTGTGGCTGTACGAAAGCAGACCTATGAAACAATAAAGACCCACTCTGTTGTGTTTTCCATCATCAGTCATCTTTTGCGATTTGTCACTTATTGAAATTTAAAGTTGTATACGCATGAAATGAAAATGTATTATTAAAGATAACAAGTACTGTGGTTTCAGTTGCCTTTTTGTCAAATTTTATAATCTAGCAAAAGGGAAGCCTAACATATTGCCATCAAAACTCTAGATTAGGGAACAAAAGCATTAGCTTCTGAGCTATCTATGCAAGTGGACATGAGTAAATTATTTGATCACTGTGAACTGGGCTTTATCAATGTCAAAAGCATCCTAAGAAACTAGGGAACTCTAAATCTAAACTCTAACTTCAAAAACTTTTGGCTTTTATTTACAATGGTCACAATCACCATGTCATATTAATCTTAGATTTTCTCTGTAGCCATTTTTAAGTTTTCATGTTTAAAGGGGATGGGAATAAGTTAACCAAGAGTAAGGATATGAAGAATCCTTTGAAAATATATATTTTAGCTAATTTAAAATACATAACTTTATAAGCAGTTTGAACACAGGGACTCTGGTTGAGTGAACAATGCTTCCTCCAGAAGCACAGAAAACAATCTCAGGGCCACGCATGGGTCTGCTCTATAAATCCCTAAATAACAGAGCTTTTTTCTTTGTTGCCCGTTTTAACTAGACAGTAAGATCTTAATACTGAAGATAAAGATACAACACACTCTGGCTACCTGTAAAGCTTGAATGCTACAATACTGACTTGCCAGGCAAGATACACACAGATATGAAGCTGCCCAAGCATAAATAAAAGACAATCAAAATAAACAACTTTTGTGTTTAGCATTAATCTCTGATTTACACAGATTTAAAAGCCATGTTCAAAAAAGAGTGCTAGAAAATTTGATAATAAAATATGCTTTAGATCTTTTGGTGCGGTATGTAATTTAAAAATAAATTAATAAAACACACATATACTGACTTCAATAAATGCAAATATGGATATAATCTTGATTTCAAGTATATTATTATAGTGGCTGGCTATATAGTTTGGCAAAGGTACTTGTAGTACAAATCCTAGCATCATAGTTCAATCCCAAGTATTTACATAAATGTGAGACAAGAGAATCAAGTCTACAAAATTCCCTGTAATTGCCATATGTACACCATGGCACATGTATCCTCCCACATACATCATACACACACACGCACACACACACAAATGCACACACATGCACACACACATAAATAATAAATTTTAAAATGTTAAGTAATAATATTCTAAGCTTATGTAAAGGTATAAATCATAATGAAAAGATCGCTAGAATTAACAACAAATTGAAAACAAAATTGAAAGACAAAATATCTCTGTCAAATGTGTAAGAAAAATGTGTCTTCAAAATTAGTAAGTGATAAGCATACAGGAAGTGATAAGCAAAAGGAAATGTATATGTTATTGAATGGTACATATATATGGAGAAAATTTTGTTTTAATTGTCAACTTTCAGTGATTTATAGTAATGCTCAGTCTGCTTCTATGTTCAAAATATAAATACTTATATTCATAGGAAAATGTTACTTATGAGTGGTTTTTTTCTTTCCTGAAATATATTCTTCCAAACACATAGACATATGATGCATAATTTCTGTAATTAAGGAATACGGAAATGCCTTATAAATATGATTATACATCTCAAGTCAGAAGTTCCTAGGACCCAGATATAGACTATAACATAATGAACACAAATTTATCTGGAAAGATTATTTATCCCAACGTTTAGGTTTCCCCTTGCATAGTAAGTCATTCTAGTAAAGTGAGGAAAGAAAAGGTGACAAGAATGTTTGAGAGCATGTGGCCAAAGTATGTTAGCCAGGATTCCAAAATGGCATCCTAGCAACCACTTATGCAGCCAACAAACTTAAAGTTCAAAGTTTTATTTCACTCAGAATTTGTGTGTCTGTGTTGTGTAGCAATATCCTCCGAATTGTCATGTAGGAGAGAAGCTTGTAAAGGTTGGGAAAGTTCCAGAGGGAAGCTCTTGAAGACTCAGGAGGTCCTAAAAGGAGGTTCATTAATGTCCAGGAAGAGACAACCCACAAGTCTCTAGAAGTCCCTGATATGTAGCAGATTTACAAAGCCTCTTCCTCCTCAAGGCTATATGAGAAGCAAACTCTGCTTAGGAGAGGAGACTGCCCAACATGCCATGCTGCCTGCAAGTCATACAAAGAACACCAGGGTTCCAACTTTCATAGGTCATCAATCACAGTGGAGTAGGCTCTCAGGGGTGCATTTGCCTTCAAGTCACCCACACTCCTATAAGTAAGCACTCATCCATAACCCTGTAAGTAGCCCCAATAAAGTCATTGGTTTATTAAGTTGGACTTAGGTGAAGCTGTTTCTGTGATTCCCTACCTGGGGGTCAGTAGATGTTGTTCATGTCTTCCCAGGAAAGATATTACACAACAATCTCCAAAGGGTTCCTGTGTTGAAATTTATCCCTATTTGGAGATATAAAAAGAATTATGGTATTTACCAGTGGTGTTTTGGGAAAAAAATGAAGATTAGGTAAATTCATCAGGGTGGAACCCAGTGCTTAAATCCTACTACCTTTGCAAGGAGAGACCAAAGCAGACACACAGACCACAGAGGTCATATGTTCCCTGTTTCTTACCATATGATGCACGGCAACACCTCAGGACTTGGCCAAAAGGTCGTCATCACCAAATGTGGACCTTCCATCTTAGACCTTCATAACTAAGTACAAAATAAACATTTTTTCTTTACAAAGTAGCTTATCTAGGGTATGTTATGATGGAAATGAAAAACAGATCAATCCCTAAACCAAGCAAAAACTTTTGAGGGTTGGCAAAATGCCTCAGTGGGTAAAGGTGCTTGGTGCCAAACCTGACAGAGTTCAGTTCCAGAACTGGCATGTGGTGTGGGATTTCCCTCTGTATGCTGTAAATACCATTGGTTAATGAATAAAGAAACTGTCTTAGGCCTGTGATAGGGTAGAGTATAGCTAGGTGGTGAAGAAGGGCGCTTAAAAGAAATCCCACATTAGCTCAGAATTGAGAAATAGATGGTTATTTATTTAGGGGTATTTATTTATTTCTGACTCACAAACCAGAATCCTCTGCTTGAACAGAGAACAGAAACCGAATCCAGCAGCCGGAAAGAGAGCAGATGCATGCTCTACATTGGCTTATATAGTATAAGAGGCCACGCCCCAGTGGGCAGGTAACCACAAGCTGTAAGACTTCCTACAGCAAGGTGGGGAAAAGAAAATTGAATGCTAGGAGAAAGAAGGCAGAGTGAGAAGAAGCCATGGAGCTGCTGCCAGAGACAGACACGCTGAAACTTTGCCAGTAGGCCACAAGCCTCGTGGTAAAATATAAAATAACAGAAATGAGTTAATTTAATATGTAAGAGCTATTCAATAAGAAGTTAGAGCTAATAGGCCAAGCAGTGATTTAATTAATACAGTTTCTGTGCGGCTATTTTGGGAGTCTAGGCAGCCGGGAAACGAACAAGCGGCCTCCCACTACAAATTGGCACTCCGATGTGTGCTAGCTAAATCCACATAAACCTGAGAGGTCTTGGAAGGGAATTCTACACACTAAAAAACAAAGTCTAGCCCATCTTTTTTTCAGATGAGCTCTGGGGCTCCTACTACAGACATGATGGAAGGAGAGAACCAATTCCTACAGTTTTTTCTCTGACATCCACACACGTGCTATAGTATATGGGCTCACACACATACAAAAATAAATAATAGATGATAAATAAATAAAATGTAGTAAAAATATTTTCAATGCAAAATTTGTTTTTCTATGTCTGATCTTCTACTATATCCTGTCCACAAAGCCATATTTGAGATTCCTCAAGTCTAACATGCAAAGCCGTATAGCACCATAAGCCTTCTTTAGAAGTCTGTTCTCTTTATGAAATAATTTCCTTTCACCACAGATATGACTCTAATCTCTTTATAAACAACTTTTGACATTCTTACTATATCCCATAGTAAGTTATTGCTTCATTGAGGTTTTAAACTGTTGCTTTAGTCTTGAATATAAAAACATTGTTTGTAATCTTATGCCTCATGAAGCACTTTTAGAATTTAACAAGTCAATAAATATACAATAAATTTCAAAATAAAATGTGCAATTCACAAAGGGAGTTTTAAATAAACACAGATGGTGTCATTATTTCAAATATAAGCTCTTAAAGAAAAGACAAAGAAAATGTTCCTGAGTGTTCCAGCTGGTGGGGGTCAGGAACAGCTCTCCCATTCTTAGGACCCCAGGTCCAACTCTCCCACCCGCCCCAGGCATTGGTGGGTGGAAAGAGGGCTTCTTTCCCCCACCCATACCACCACAAGAGAGATGAGAAATGGGAGCAGCTCTCCCATGCTCACAATTTCAGGGCTGGTTCACCCACACCTGCACTGACAGGGTTGCTCCATTGTGCTTCCCTGGCATGGGTGAGCCAGCCCAGAAACTGTGAGCATAGGAGAGCAGCCCCAATTTCTCATCTGTCTAGTGGCATGGCGGGTAGGAGAAAGTTGTCCTCCCTCCCACTGCCCATGGGCCCTGGGACACGTGGGAAAGATGGTCTTGTAGTCATAAGAGTGGGAGAACTATCCCTGGCCCCCATCAGCTGCAGCATTCAAGAGAGCAGGCCCTGCACCTCGACAGGGTGACATAACAGAGCCAACTCTGTTAGTGAAGGTATGGGTGTGCCAGGCTCCAAGACGCGAACATGGGAGAGCTGACCCATTTCTCATCTACTTGTGGCAGCACGGACTGAGAAAGAAGCCTTCCGCTTGCTCACCAGTGCCTGGGGAAGGTAGGAGAGCTGACCCTCTGGTCATAAGAGTGGGAAGCTAGCCCTAATAGACATCAGCTGCAACACTTGAGATTGCAGGCCCCGCACCCCGCCAAGAGAGCAACACAACCGATCCAACCCTGTTAGCGGAGGTGTGGGTGAGCCACCCCTGAAATCATGAGCACAGTTCGGCTGTCCCCATTTCCCATCTGGCAGACCAACCCTATAGCTGCCCAGGCCAAGACCCAGGGTTCTGCTTTGACCTGCCCCTAGGATCTGTCGGAGCATGTGAAGGGACCTGAGCTGCAGACCCAAAGGTGCAGGATCTATCTAAAACACAGAGTGCCAATGAGATGCCCAGGAGGAGGCCTAGTGGGTCCGAGCATCAAAGGTGTAGTAGAGACCAGGGACATCGAACCAGACCAATGACACTTTGCAACAAATACTTGCAAGTAGACATGTATGGACAAAGGTGTATTCGGCATGACTTGTTGGGTCGCAGTGCAGCTTCCAAGATTTTTAATTCCTTTCCCTCTTCTTTTTTAAAAAAAAAATTCTCATTTTATTTTCTTCATCTTTTTTTCTCCTGAATTTTGCTTTATTCGAGGCAGGGGACGGGGGCAGAGGTCAGATGTGAAGGAATTGGTAATGAATGGGATCAAGATTCATGAAAAACACATAAAAACATAAATAAATTTTATTAATAAAAATGAGTGATAAAGTTGGGTGGGGACAGTATGTGGGTGTATCTGGAAGGAAATTAGGGGAATGCAAATGATCAATATGCAACATATAAAATTCTCAAAGGCATAATAAAAACAAAAATTTAGCAAACACAATAATCTTCTCAGGATTCCTACAAAAAAATGAAAAATTATCTTCCAAAATATCATCTATCTCTTATATGCTATTACTTTTAATGACTGCACATACATGCCTCTTTGCTTTTCAGTCAGGGTTCATCTTGTTCATAGTGATAATGAGATGTCACTAAGTCAGGGCCAGGATGGTAACCTTATCAAGCATTGGTAAGGTGTAGTACAATAGAATGGCCCACTTCATATGTTACTGGAAAACCATGAAGTAGAAACAGGGAGGAAACCAGAACCCTAGAAACAGAAACTATTCCCTTTACACTGTCTGTCCAGTGCCCCTGGTTGAAATAGCTCAGTACTGTGCATGCTAGTAAAAGAAATGCCTACAGGATCCAATTCTATCAGTAGAGTGAAGAGTAGCTTCAAAACCAAACACAATGTGAACGTGTGTGTGTGTGTGTGTGTGTGTGTGTGTGTGTGTGTGTGTGTGTGTGTAAGAGGTGGGGAGGGAGGGATGGACAGAAGGAGAAAGAAAAAGAAGACAGAGACAGTCAGTGAGACATTCCTGGTAACTTCAGTTTAGGATCAGCTTTGCTAAAGATACTGATAATAATATAAAAGAAAGAAATAAAATTGGTTTTTGAATGTTATGTAATTTTTAAAGACCAAAATATTAGTTTGTTAACTATAATTTCCATCCCTTAAATTTTAGTGTAGTAGCTATATATTCCAAGATTTTGAGGTTGCAGAATTTACTTAATCTTTTCACATCTGTCTAGTTCTCAGATTTAATAAATATCAGGAGCTTCTTATAAAGGTGGGGAAAGACAGCTTTGTGAATTAAAACTAAACAGCGTTTAGTGTTTAGCATATTACAATACAATGAATAACAGATTTGGACCTCTAGGAATTATGTCACTATGCAAACATCATATGCTAACACTAATCATGTTCCTCGATTAACAAAATAAATATCTAGTTTCCACTTTTATTTAGCTGGGTTTCACAGCTCGCCTATTAAAAAAATTCTCTTGCTACATTTAACAAATATAAATATTTCTTATCCAGTCATGTAGTATAGCATATGTGCAGTATTCTGAAGTCACAGACTTTTTATTTAGAGTGTCACTGAACCCTGTCTCTCACATATGTGGGACTCAGCTTTGGACAGCTTCCTCAAGCCCTCTCTTAATTTCAACATGCATAATAAAAAGATTGAGTACTTGTCTCACGGGAGTGTGTGCGTGTGTGTGTGTCTGTGTGTGTCTGTGTGTGTGTGTGTGTGTGTGTGGTGAGCTTATATAAGCAAAGCACTTACAGCTTTACCATAAGCATAAGTGCTCAATAAATATTCATTATCATTTTTCCTACCTGCATATAATTGAGAATAACTGTCAAAAACTTGATTGATTGTGGTGGCTGATTATGTTAAGAAGAAACAACTAATTTCTTCTAAAAGTCTCTAATCACTACATCAGAGGATAGAGACATAAATCTAAAGTGAATTCTCCCTCCAGAACCATTTACCTGTTTTTTCAAAGTGGGAACAAACTTATTTTGTATACCTATTCTAACACTTTGTCAGATAATCGCAAATTGATTTATCTCTGTCATTCAAGGTTTTAATCTATCAATATGAAACAAGTTATTTGATTAAATTTACATATTTCTTCACCTAAATTATGCTCAGAAAAATCTGTTTAAGTCTTGGAATAAAGTTGTTAGCCTTCTGATTTTAAGGCTTGTTAATTTTCTGTCTCAAATCACGCGTAGGTATGCTAAGGAAGGAATGCCCCAAATGGAACTTTAAAGGGTGATCTGGCCCTGAGACATGAAATGGAGCCGATATGGCCTAGAACTATTTTTTTTTGCATCTTTAATATATTAATGTACCGGAAGTTCAACTCATAATCATTTAATAAAGTGAACATGTGTAGTCTTAAATGGCATTAAGAAAGAAACAGGCTATTAAAAGTTAAAACCCTACTTGCATTAAATATGTTTTTTAAAAAAAAAAATAATCCCAAGAATATTGTAATGAGGTCTAGGCTCTGGAGCAAGCGCTGTGCAAGCTAATGTAAGTAATGAACCTTTCATGTGAAATGATACAGTGTCACAACTCACTTGCATCCCACTTAAAGTGTAATTAAGTTTCCCTGACAGCATGGCTTATGGCTGGGAGAACAGACCTGGATGCTAAATTAATCCAGAGGCCCTTAGTTAATAACGTTCAGCTAAGAAAACTTTATACACTTTCATTTAAAGTTCCCAAATTCCCACTTACAGAAGTGTGTGACAAGCAGCCTACAGAGAACCTTAGGAAACTGGTGGCCACCATCCAATCACTAAAATATCTAAAAAGTTAGCTTTGATGAATCAGGACGTAAGAAGTGCTATTTTCTCTCCAGCCAAGAAAGTGGATGATCTGGAGGAGGGGGCTGGTTTCACATTTAAATTTTTTTGTACAATCTTTCTAAATTATAGCATGCTTTCACTTTTAAATTTGAATTGTTAGCAATTTTAAAATTTATAACCTAGCTAACTTTCCATAGTAAGTGCTCAGAAGTTGTGTAATTAATTAATGTTTTATCCATTCTCTCAGGACTTATGTACTTCACATACCTGCAATCGAAATATCAATAACTTTTCATGTGCTCCTCTTATCATTGTTTATTTGTTCTGCTAAGAGTATTTACTTTTCGCTATTTAAAAACGTCTCCAATATCCTTAGCCAGTGGGGAAACACAAATCAACAGTACTTCGAGATTTCCCTCGTTTCGTCAGAATGGCTAACATCTAGAAAACACGGGATAAAAAATGCTGGGAGGGTGTGGAGGAAGAAGAATCTTTATCACTTCAGGAGATGGAGTGGGGGTGGGGAATACAACCTGGTGCAGCCACCATGAAAGTCATATGCAGATTTCTCAAAAACCTCATGGCCCAGCTACACTGCTTTTGGGAGTTATTTGCACAGCCATGCTTACAGCTAGCTGTTCTAGCACAGTAGCTTGGAAAAGGAACCAGCCCAGATGTTCATCCATAGACAAATGCATATAGAAGATGTGTACGTAGACAAAATTTTTAATCAGCCATAAAGAAAAATGAAATAATGGCATTGGCAGGAAAATGAGTAAAACTAGAGTTTTGTTAGAAAAAAGTAAGCCAGACTCAGAACAAGAAATATTGCTTATTTCTTCTCATATACAAATCCTAGATTTTAATTTTTATGTGTGTACTTGTATGTATGAGAACTTATAAACCATAAAACCTACATAGAACCAGGAGAGAGTAAAAAGATACCTCCGTGGGAGGAAAAGAGTGAGAGCAAGAGACAGTGAAAGTCTGGGGGGGGGGGAGTCATGTGACATGAAAGGAGGGGGATATATTGGAAGAAGACCTTGGAAGGGAGGCAAACAGGGAAGAAAAGGGGCAGGACCAACAAATACGTATGAAAATTCTGTAATGAAACCCACATGATAACTTTTACAAAGATTAATTTTTATTTATTTATTTGGTTGGTTGGTTTTGGTTTTTCGAGACAGGGTTTGGTACAAAGCTACAGAACTAGCTGTTGCAGACCAGGCTGGCCTCGAAGTCACAGATGTCCGCTTGCCTCTGCCTCCCAAGTGCTGGGATTAAAGGCGTGCGCCACCACCGCCCACTAAATTTAAAATTTTTAAATGACCAAAATTATTTACTTTTTACAGTCCACAAACTAACTGTGGTGATATCAAAGCAAGTTTTAGCTAAAGAAATATTCAATCTGTAAGCAATATAAACTATTTTCACCGCAATAGAGAAGAGGGAGTGAGGTTCTGGTATTCAGGCAAATCTTCCTCCCGCAGGACACAGAAAGTTCAGCGCCACAGTGGTGCAAGGCTATGCGTTCCTTATACTGCTCTCTCAGTGCAGACCAAGGTGAGAAGAAACCCTCCAGTAAACTGAAGGCCTCCAAAGGGACTCCAGTTGCCCAGTGGTTAAGATGGTTCCTCAGAGGGTTCAAAGTTTGCTGGTGTGGAACAAAGAAAAGAAGAGAGGCTTCAGAAGACAAAACTGAACCTTATGAATGCCTAACACAGTAAGGCTTAATAGATTTACCTTCGTCTCTGAAACCAAAATTGTTCAACATATTTCCAGTTCAGCTAACATTTATTCCAACAGATGAGCTACATACAGTAGCTGCCAAGAAAGTCGTCTCATTTGGAAATTAGATAATATGCTGGCGTGTAGCACTGAAGAGAACTGTGATGTTCAACTCCATGTGTTTGCATAGCCCGGCGACATCACCTAAGGCAAAATTTACACTGGCTCTTCTTTCTAGACGAGGTCTCAGCTTGTGCAAGAGATCCCTGGGATTTTACGCTCTGTTCTAATTTTCCAAAGGACTGTTTCCGATATAGAAAACTTGCTAAGAAGGCATGCTAATGGGGAAAAAGGGCAATCACTTTCTCTGTTCAAAGAACCGTAATGTACTAAAACACCGAGAAAGGTATATTCAATGAGGCGACTGGTTGTACTGCGTTGCTGTCTTAATTACAAGGGTAGCAGACAAGCCTTTTTCTTTAGTCATCCAATTGGAGTCAAAATGCAGTGAGAAAGGGCATTCCATTCTGCCAGCCTTTGTTCCTCAGCTGAAGCCCAAGTTCTCAGAAGAGAAGGATCTTCGAGCTGTGATCTGACTGCTTCAGTGATCTCCCATATCCAGCACTTCGGAGCAAAGGGCTTAAGCTACTCAAGGTGACAGCTTGCAGTCACACTGAGAATAAAATTCAATGTAAAATATTCAGTAGACACTGTGTCTCTTTATGTCTTCATAAATACAAAAAAAATAGGAGAAAATACTTTGTACATAAGCTTTAATTTAAAAATTACACATATATGTTGTATGTTTTAAAGTATTTATAGCATGGTTATATTTCATTAATATGCAATTTTCTTATATAAAGTATACAGGACTCACTACAGCAATTCACTCAATGAGAAACCATCTTTCAGGTGCTAATTAATGATTATAATCCCACATATGTAATTTATATATCTCACGTGCATTTAATTCAAAACACACCCAAAATACACATAAGCAGTTTATTGTATTTGCACTTTGTACCTGTGTCAAGATGGTCTAAATGGAAGGTGCAGAAGTAATTACCAAACCCTCTCCTGTCCCATTGGTAATTTCCATCTCTGTGAGTTTCACCACAAAACGTACTATCAATCCACACCCAATACTGTACGCCAAGTATGTCCATCCGCACTGCACTGGTGCAGCTGAGCTTTCCCTGCAGCTGACACTGCCAGCTGCAGCATTCCCACCGCTGCGCATAAGAAGAAGCAGCGAGCATGCACCACTGCATTGAGTCCCTAGTGAACTCAAACCAGCTGGTGTCTTCACTGACCTCCCATTAGCTGTTACTTTTTCCAAATAATTGAGCTGTTAAACTCTAAAAGCAAAGCTGCGGATAAAGCTTAGCAGTGGACTACCCACCTGGAGTGTGAGACTCTGTCTTCAATATACAGTATCCCATATAAAAAAATACAACTATCACATTCAGTTCAATTATTTACATACTTAGAATTTTATAAATATATCATTAGTTTTGAGACTCCGTTAAAAATAGTGAATGTTTAAAACAGCCTCCATAATGTGCAATATCAAAACAAAAATAAAATATAATATTCATAAAATATAGTGCATAGAGAATGCTGTCAAAGATACATCATGAATGTTTACACTTAGATTTTGGGTTGGAGTTCTGAAGGACTGAGAAAGCTATGTAAACATACAATAAAAGTTGTCTGGCATATTTTTTAACTTTTAATTTATTTTATTTAAAATTTGTGAGTGTGTGTGTGTGTGTATGAGTCAGAAGACAACTTTCAGAAGTTGATCCTTTTCTTTTATCATGGATTCCAGGTATTATCAAACTCAGATCATCAGGTTTGTTGATCTGAATCACTTTTACCCCCAGAGCTGTCTTGCAGATGCAGCATATTTAATCGTATATTTTCAAAGCTTAAGTAGTCAACAAGTATTCCTTGGCATTTTTAGCCCTTGTTAATTCATGTTGATTATGTATTATACACAGAAAATACTTTATAGTAAGTTTTTGTCAAGACCTTGCTTTTGAATAGATGTACTTATTCCTGACAGTGAAGGTCTTTCTTGTTATTAAAATATAGGAAAGTGTTGTAAATCTCTTTCTTCTCACACCCCTGTCACTCACTATGTTTAGGTCCAGTAAACTTGTCTATACATTCCTGAGAAGGGGAGTGTTGATTGAGGAAAAAACAGATGAAAGACTGAAGATAGAGTTGAGAGAGCATTCCAGTGAATACTGAATTGCCCCGAGTTTATTTTTTATAGCCCTTTTATGCCCCAAGTCAAAGGGGAGGGCAAAGGACTTTTTTATCATGATACAAGGAACAAACAAGATTGACTACTTCCTTAATTTTCAAAACACCCATAACTATGCCTTAAGTCAAGCATCTTGTTATTTGGAACAAAACACCCAGTAGGCCAAACATCCTGTTATCTAGGCAAGACACTTAACAACTTCACCTTAGGCCAAACATTTTATTGTTTGACCTTGTAGGAGCAATAATAGTCTCAAACTCTCTGACCTTATGTCAAGATAGAGCAGCAGAGCCACTTCTACAGGCCTCTGTATCACTACAGGCCAAAAGCAAATTTGTAATTCAATTATTATTGTAAACTTACAATTAGGACTTTCTCCATTCTCAAACTTTTTACAGGTATTGCACAAAGAGCTCTACAAATTCTCCCATTCTTGGGTTTGTGAATTGTATAAATTCTTCTTATTAATATCAAGTAGAAAACGCTCCCACTAAAGACGTACAACCCCATCCCACTGGTTTCAAGTAACACTGACTTTAGATTGTAAGCATAGGTCTTATTTCACAGTTGGGCAATAATTTAAAAACATGATCTAAAATTATTGGATTTAATGTATTAAGTGTAGGTAGAGTATTCCCATCCTAGCAGCCACTTCCAAACAAACACATTGAAGCTTACATTAATTGTAAATGCTCAATTGATAGCTCAGGTTAGTGACTAAGTCTTGCATTTAATCTAACCTTTATTTCTTATCTATGCTTTGACACATGGCTTAGTACCTTCTCTCAGCACAAGATACCCATCTTGTTTCTCCCTGTGTCTGCTGGTGAACCTTCTGGCTCCGCCCTTCTTCCTCTCATCATTCTCCTAATTCTGACTCTCCTGCCCAATCTCTTCCTGCCCAATTATTGGCTAGTCAGCTTCTTACCAATTACAGTGACATATATTCACACAGTGTAAATATTCTACAGCATTTCCCCCATTTGTCTAAATAAAAAAGGAAGGTTTAAACTTTAGCATAATAAAATTATATGCTACAAAAGCAGTTATTGATGTGGGATTCCCCTCTGTATGCTGTGAACACAATTGGTTAATAAAGATTCTATCTTGGGCCTGGCAGGGCAGAATAAAGGTAGGTGAGGAAAACTAAATTGAATGCTGGGAGAAAAAAGGTGGAGTCATAGAAAAGCCATGTATCCCCATGAGAGACAGATGCTGCATGAAACCTTGCTGATAAGCCACAGCCATGTGGCAATACACAGTGGTGTAGGAGGTTTTTCTGTATTTGTGTTGCTTTCATTGGTGAATAAAGAAAACTGCCTTGGCCTTTTGATAGGGCAGAAATCAGGCAGACAGAGTAGACAGAACGGAATGCTGGGAGGAAGAAGGGCAATGTGGCAGATGCCATGTTTCTCCTGCCTGAGGCGGGTGCTGGTTAGACTCATGCCGGTAAGCCACAGTCAAGTGGTGATACATATTAATGGAGATGGATTGAACGAATATGTAAGAGTTAGCCAATAAGAGGTTAGAACTAATGTGCAAGGAAGTAATTTAATTAATACAATTCCTGTGGGACGGAACAAAGGGGCCCCACGCTCCTCTTACTACAACACAGATTAATAGAGATGCGTTAAATTAAGATGTAAGAGCTAGCCAATAAGAAGCTAGAGCTAATAGGCCAAGCAGTGAATTAATTAGTACAGTTTCTGTGTGGTTATTTCAAGAGTCTGGGCAACAGGGAAACAAAAAAGCAACCTCATACAGCAAGTTATCAAGTAAGAATTACAGCTGCAATATCCAGTTTATATGTATTTGACAAAAATAGAGAAAATACTCTAATGTTTATCTTATCTTTTTAAGTTGAAAGTTTCATACCTAATTTGCCTTTTATTGTAACTAAAGAAAAATTATGACTATCTAGACTTCAACTTCATCAAAGATGCCAGACATCTGGCTGCCTATACAGTCACCCTAAGTTCTTCTATAATGTTGAGGCATCCATCTTTGGCCTATAGGCCTAGAATATCTGACAGACTTTTCTGAGAAGCAGGTAATTTTGAAGGACTGTCCTACCTTGTCTTGACAAAGTTTGGTCACTTTCTTTAGCGTCCTGCTGGTCCACTTGGACAGCATACTTGTAGCAATCAAGGCAAGGGCAGTTTCTTGGCCAGTGGCTATCTTTTCCCACAAAGAAAGCAAACTCCAAATGGAATTTCTTTGATGCTCATTATCTTATGAAGTAGATTGGTACTGTCAGGAACAGACATGTCTCACTGTTATAAAAAGACAGGTTATTAAACATATTAAATGCCATATTCCTTAGATATTTGAAGTGTTTGAGGACAATCTATCTAAATATATCTGTTTATGACCTTGAAAACATACCTAATAAGACTATAAGTTTGGCTATTATAGATGGCTATTAATCTCTATTTCTTAATTTTACATTACATTTTTAAATGAGCTGCATAAGCACAATACCCCACAAAAGAGTAGAAACATGCATACAGTATGACAGAAATAACTTTAACTGTGTATCAATAAACTAAAATTCATCCAATGTAAAAGATTTTGAGATGAAAAGCTGTTTTTTAGATTAAAGTAGATTCAATAATCTACCCTTTTTAGTCTATCATTTCTATAACTTATCCCTCTTTTTTCCTTTAGAAAGAGATCTTTGAATTTAATTCCTTTGTTTAGCCTTTTCCTTACTATGACCAATAACAATTTGTAACCAACCCTCCTTAAATAATAACAAACATCCATAACCAATCTTTTGGGAATGTGGATGTCACTCTCTAGACTCCTGTTCTTTGGGAGTGCTGGCATCTTTGGTGGAACCTTGAGAAAATCAGGATAATTGTTGGGTTTTGGCTGGAGTATTCTGTGAGGCTGGATCATCTAAGTCAGCAGCCATGAAGCTGCTCTAGATGCTGTATCACCTGGGCCATCAGTTTTCATTGGTGTCTCATCCCCTTGTTCTGAAAATATATAAACTTTTAAAGGTAACATACATATCTGCATTAATATAAGTATATGCTGCATTGTAGACAAGTCAGCCAAAACCTATTTTTTGTTATGTGTTTGAACAGGTAAAATATACATCACATGTCTTGCAGTTCTTCTAGGTTTGTTTCTTTATATCTGTAGTCAGGATTTCAGAGGGTCTTCCTTGATCAAACCTGACCATCTTTAACTTTTAACAAATCCACAGCCTTTCATTTTCTGTGGAAAGAAAAGCAGAACCTCTTCCCCAAAATAACATATCTTTTGACTTCCATTTTGAAGTCAAGACATTTATATATATGTTTAATCCAACAGTTTTTATAATCAGATGTCTTTAGCAGCTATTGATCCTTCTTTCTCAGCAGTCAAAAAATTCAACAACAGTAACATAAAGTATTTTGCAACTTTATAAAACGTATTTATTTTATATTACTTTATTTCTAAGGACTTCACTTTATTATTTTAAATATACATGCATATATATAAATATTATGACTATCTATACCTTCTTTTTATCTCCCAAGCCTACAAATATTTTTAAATACACTGTAAACCATTAAATGTTTCTTCCATTAAATCTCCCTTTACTGCCTATCTATAATCTTTTATGTCTGCATAAACAAACCCTAAACCTACAGCACAGTGCTCAGCTGGAAGAACACCTCTATGTACCATGGCCCATGTGAGAGATTGTGGGAACCTGCCATGTGGCTTAGCTCATGCTATACTGGCACTTGCCAGGAGATATGTCTCTGTACCACAGCAGACATGAGCAACATAAGACTATGAAGTTATGTCTGGTTCTATTTCTGTGTGTTTAGAACATTTTTAAAAGCTTTTTCAGGCTTTATATGGATGTAAGAGGCTTTGGATGTTGGGTGCCATTTGCTGTAGATAAAAGTTTCTGTCCCACCTGGTACCACAACTATTCAGTACCAAATAAGCACACAGAAGCTTATATTAATTTTAAACTATTTGATTTATTACTCAGGCTTATTATTAGCTAGCTCTTACAACTTAAATTTACCCGTAATTCTTGTCTATGTTTAGTCACATGGCTTGGTACCTTTTTTCAGTAAGGCATTCTCATCTTTCTTCCTCCACATCTAGCTTATGACTGCATCTCTGCCTTTTCTCTTCCCAGAATTCTCCTAATCTGGTTGCTCCATCTATACTTCCTGCATGACTACTGACCAATCAGCATTTTATTAAACCAATATGAGTGGCAAATCTTTACAACGTACAAAAAAAATTATCCTACAGCAATTTGTAGGTGGAGTTTTCCTGTCCTGGAAGCCACTCTCAAATAAACACACTGAGGCTTATATTAATTGGAAATGCTCAGTCAATAACTCAGACTTGTTACTACATAAGTCTTACTTTTAAATTATACATATTTCTTACTGATGCTTTGCCACAGGGCTTGGTACCTTTCTCAGCACAGTGTGCCCGTCTTGCTTCTCCTGTGTCTGCTGACAACTCTTCTAACTCTGCCCTTCTTCCTCACAGCTTTCTTCTAGCCTGACTCTCCTGCCCAATCTCTTCCTGCCCAATTATTGGCCAGTCAGCTTCTTTATTAAACCCATCATAGTAACATATATTCACACAGTGTAAAGGAATATTCCACAGCGATCAAGCAAAATACAAGAACAAAAACACAAGGTTTAAGTTCAACAAAATTTATGTAATTTTTTAGTAGGATAAGCTTTCATTAATATGTTCTCTTAGATTGATAATTCATTACTAATGCCACTACGAAATCATCACATTTGCGCTTTCATTATTTATTAAAGCATTGTAGTCTTGAATAAGACAATAAATTTTCAAATTCAATTTACTCAAATAACTTACTTTCAAAAGGGGTATAATGGTACGGCTGGCCTTGGCCTTAGTTTTTCATGCTTTGTGCTCTGAGGAAAAACAATCAAAATGCTACATATATTCATCTGGCCTAATTCTATCATGGTTGTTAGTGCTCATCCTGATCCTCTGAGGGTAAATTAAGATTCTGGAGAATTTTAGAGATATGTTATACATCATCTTCTTTCAAGGAACATTACCAAGCTCACAGAGAACCCCAATGTATCTCTCACTACTTGAATAAAATCTTACTGTCTCTCATGATTTCAGAAGCTAGTTATTTTTTACTAGTATTTTTACAGGATTCATTGTCTTGACTTTATTTACTGATTCATTAGCAATTATTTATTTATTCACTATTTTCTCAGTTTTCCAACCTTTTATTGGTTTTTACTAAGATAAATTTTACCTTCTTAAAGAAGTTTATATTTTATAATCTTATTAAAAAATAAAACAATGAAGATTTGTACAGTAGTTATATTCCAAATAAATATTTGATTCTTTATTCTGATTATTTCTCTCTGGCTTTTCATTCTCACTCCATAAGCAGATCTTGTCAACTCTAATGAAAACTTTAATATTAACCTAAGTCATCCAGCATCATTGGCAGTCCAATATCTTAAAATTGCTCATTTTGAAAACAGCTGTGATGGAGAACCAAGTTATCTTTTCTGCTCTCCCAACTCCAACCCCTCAGAAATCAAAACACTTTAATTTTAAAATTGTGCATGGAATTTTTGCAACAATGTTCTCCACAAAACAATTTAGAATGTCTGTGAAGAGAGTCATAGGCAATAAAATCTATGGGACTCTGATAAAGAAAACCCACTTGTCAGCCTACTACCCCAACTAAATTCTTTAGTTCTACATCTAGAATAAAGAAAAATGCCAGGAATTTTATTCAGGGAAATTCTGGTAGAACTCCACCAAGACTGAAACAGTTACCTGTCTTTTAAATTCAAGAAAATAGAAACTGAGACTCGTCATCCACTAATTGGAGTCTTATAATCAATCACACTAGTAGGACCAACCTCAGTAACTTATGTGACATCTTTTCAAAACAGAACTTAAGGATGTTCTCCATTATGTCCAAACCCTCTAAGACCATTCTAGGAGTATTACAATAAATAAGGATTCATTGTCTGGGTAGTCATTTCTTCAAAAAGAGTGAAGAACTGAGCTCACTAGGTGCCACCTAGTGTTAAGATCTAAACAAAGCATCTTGCTTCTCCTCATCACTTGTCTCTGCACCAAGAAATATAAGTTAATTCCTGACCCCACATGTCTCCATAAGTCAGTAAACAAGTACTTTTTCAAGGAATTTCAGAATATATTATTAAATAAAGCAAAGTCCTTGCCCTCATGGAGATTGTATCCTAGCTACATTCATAGACTATTGAATATTAACAGATGCCTAAGGCAAAATTCTTAAATTCCTTTATCTCTTTCCAGGAGAGGAGGATGCTAATTTTTATTTATTGAAAGCACTGCAAAATATCTATTAATCTTCAGAATTCAAATATACCAATTAATTATTCAAATAAGTAACATTTGTCATTTGCTAGCCACTTCTGCTTGAGAAGAATATTGTTCTAGGAGGTCAAGAAAGCAATAGTTTGAGTCTATCTTGTATATTGGCAATTACTGAATACATTTAACATTGATTATTTGGCTAAAGGAGCATCGAGTCATATGATAAATTAGGAAAAAATCATTGAAATATCTACTTACACTTGTTGGATCAGTAACTGGTTCATTTAACATCCTTAATTTTTATGATGTTTACATTCTTGCTTTAGAGTTTCCATTGCTGTGACAAAAACACCATGACCAAGAGCTGCTAAGGGAGGAAAGGATTATTTCAGCTTATAGTTCCATATCACATTCCATCACGAAAAGAAATCAGGACAGAAACTCAAGCAGAACATGAGTATGGAGGCAGGACCTAAAGCAGCAGCCATGGAAGAATGCTGCTAACTAGCTAGCTCTTTATGTCTGTTCACCTAGCTTTCTTATAAACACAGGACCTCCTGCTCAGGGTGGCAGTGATCACAGTGAACTGGGCTCTCCCAAATCAAGCATTAATCAAGATATCCCTCTGCAGGCATGTTCATATGCCAGCTGATGGAGGAAATTCCTCAGTTGAGGTTTCCTCCTCCCTGGTGTATTCAAGGTGACAACCAAGTTTAGTCATCAAACTAACCTCCTACCTTACACCAGTTTTCCCTATTGAACTGCAACAATTGCTTAATTTTTCCTAATTAAAAATTAGTCATGATTCAAGATCCATGCTAAGGTTCAGCCATCAAAACTCTAAGACAAATCTCTTAAAGACTTATTATGAATAATTCTATTACATCAAAAATCTTTAAGTAGTTGAATAGAAATTGGGGGGGGTTGGTTTGTTGTTGTTGCTGTTTGTTTGTTTGTTTTTAGAAAAGCATTTTTAATTTACCTGAGGTATTTCTGAAGTTTCTGTAAACTGAATTTTCATCACAGGAAAAGTAGAAGTTCATTATTCAAAGAGTAGCTCTTCAATGTTTCCTCTGAAGCATCATCTCTATCATCAGTTGCTTGGATAAAATCACAACAGTTTTAGAACAATCAGCAACACAAGATGGAAGACATCATTACTGTGTGCTTATTAATGTTTCTCACCATGAATTTTCTGCCACACAGTTCCTAGCAAACCCAGTTTCAAAAGAAATTAAACTGGTAATAACCTACAGTCTTCAGTTTTACTAAATTTTATAGTGCTAGAAAGTACTATTGAATATTATTAGTATAGAAAATTAACCAACAATCTTACCTAACTTTAAACCCTGTGAGTTATAATAAAAACTTGCCTTACAAGATATTCTCCCTGGTGCAATAGTGGCATGAATATTATGGGAGTCACCAACCACTTTTTAAGGTTCACTCCACAAAACAAAATTCAAACTTGGTACTGTTAATTGGATCATATTCCATTAATAGGTAGGTCATATGCCATTAAAAATACTGCTATTCTGCTAAAAGAACATTGTATATAAACTACATCCATAATATGTATTGTTATACCCATAGATTAGTGGATCTCTCAACCCTCATTAAAGAAGCTTCTTTTGGCAGTAGATTTGTGGAAACCCAAAAATATGAGCCTATTCCACCTTGTCTGAAGGTCAGAGAGTTTGAGTTTATTTTTGCTCTTTCAATTTGTTAACAACAGGTCTGTCTACAAAACAAGATAGCCTGGCCTAGGGTGTGGTTACTTGGTGTGTTAGACATTTAAATGGCCCAGAGAGGTAGATCTGCTCCACCCTGACCAAAGGTCAGAGAGTTTAAGCATACTTCTGCTCCTTCTTTTAAAATAGGAGGTTTGACTTAGGGAGTGGCTGCCTGCAGGATATGGTCTAGAGTGTGTTCACTGCCCCAAACATTAAATGCTTTTCTCAGGAAATAATGACTTGGTGTCTCAAACACTGAAGCAAGTAACTGTTCTGGTTGTCCTTTGTATCTTGTTAAAGCAGTCTTTGCCTTCTTCCCTGTAATGGCATTTCAATTGTGTTTTAATAAATAAAGACTGCCTGAAGATCTGAGAGTAAAACAGTCCCACTGGTCAGCCTTACAGACCTGATTATGGTAACACACACCTTTAATCTCAGTGGCCATAATGACACGCATCTTTAATCCCAGAAGCCACACTAGTTGCCATACAAACTGGGCAATGTATGCCTTTAATAATGGTGGTGCACACCTTTAATCCCAGCCCTAGAGAGGATTATAAAATGGGAGGAGACAGTTCTCAGAAACACAGTCTCATTCTGAGATTCTGGGAGGCAGGATGGCTATTTCAGACTGAGATCGAGGTAAGAGCCAGTGGCTGCCTGTTTTGCCTCTTGGATCTTCAGGTTTAACCCCTATTTCTGACCCTGAACTTTTATTAATTGTGTTTCACTTCATCGCTTTTGTATTGGGTATAAAAGCATACGCAAAATAAACACAGGCGAATAAAGCATTCAGTATTTGCTGAGCTGCCCTCCCGTTACTATTCTGCATCTCTGTATTTCTTTTTTAATCTCTGTTTCTCCTACTTAGCATTTTTAATCCTCACATTCCTACTGGAAAGTATGAACCAGCTGCAGCTAGGAATTCAGCAGAAGTCACCCCAAAAAGGTGGCTCCCAACATAGATATGCATACAAAGATGCACAATTGATCGATGCACAGAAACTAAGAGAGCATGGAGTGCTCAGTCCTAAATTATATCACCATCCCATTTCCAAGGCTCAAGGATCATCTTAAAAGATAGCTCAGAAAGCCATAGGTAGTGATTTCAGGGCATCAGGATAAGACAGAGTCACTATGCACATGAACTGAAAACAGCTATGACTGTATGCACAAGACATGCATAAAACCAAGCCAGACAAAATTCTAGCATAGATGGGTGAGGCTGTCATGATATTTTGTTTGTGCTTTAACAAATAAAGCTTGCCTGAAGATCAGAGTGCAGAACTAGCCACACTAGTTAGCCATAGAGGCCAGGCAATGGAAGCACACACCGTTAATCCCAGCACTAGAGATGGGGAGAAGGGAAAAGATATGGCTGGGCAGAATGAGGAATATAAGTGGGAGGAGAGAAGAGATCAGAATTCAGTCTGAGGATTTTGTAGAGACAGCATTCGTTCTGAGGATTCCTAGAAATAAGGTTGCCCATTTAGTCTGAGGATTTGGTAGAGATAAGAACTAATGGCTGGGTGCTCTGCTTCTCTGATCGTTCAACATTTACCCCTATGTCTGACTCAGGTTTTTATTATTAAGACCAATTAGAGTTTATGTTACATCTGGCATTCTAACATGGGACTAAAATTTCCACATAAAGCCTGAAAAAGTTTGAAAAATGATTCTAAACACACAAAAACACAGTCAAACTCAGCTTCTTAGTAACAGCTTTTTGTTGGGTGGGTTCTGCTTGCTAGAACTCCTTTATGAGATGGCTTCCTGACTCAGCATTAGGGGTAAAAACATATGGCTCTTTTAAGATGTTTTGCTACCAAATAATTAAAGGGGGTTTATGAGCAGTGGACAGCATGCGACTCGGTGGCGGCATGGAACTAGAAGTTTTCCAGTGATGGGACTGTAAACATGGCTCCCAGAGCTGGCAGTAAATGTACCTCTGCCATGAGACTAATTTCTCAGGAAACTGAGGATTGGGGTAGAATCAGCCACCAAAGCCACTACTTTAGTCCTACCATACAGCATAGCAGTTTAAAGACTCATGAAATCAGAAAAAGATAGAGATATGCAGTAAATGCAGATTCAGACAATAAATTAAAAACTCTAAACAGTTTGATTAAAAATGTACATAGGTTTTGGAGAGTAAAGAGAAGATATAGACAGTCATAAAAAGAAATATATAGTTTTAAATAGTAAAGTCCTTAAAAAGGAGTAAAGTAATATTTAAAAAGTCACATCAAGATGGAAAATATACAGAGAGTCTGGATACTGTATGTTATTGAGTTGTCTTTAAATTGTTTGACTGTTGAGGAAGGAGCAACAGCTGCAAAGAGACATTTGATATTTGCTAGATTAATTCAACATATATATTTTGAAAATGCCTTGACTTCAAAATTTAAGTGAAAACATATGTTACTTTGGAGACGATGTTATGCTTTGTTTCCATAGGAAGTGAGAGGCTGTGGATTTACCCTGGGTTAGAAAACATCAGCTTTAATCAAGGAAGCCCTCTTGAAAAATCTCCAGTGGGAGCAGAGGGTCCAGGTGATTCAATATTTCAGAGGACTTCTGGTGCAGTTTTCTCTGAGGTCTATATCCAGAATGGCTTCAAGGCTGCTGACTGAGATAATCCAGCAATTAGAATTCCTGTTACAAGAGGCCTCACATTACCTCCTTATTTGGAAAGCTATTGGCAATTGATGGCTGCTGGAGAAGTTAGTTCTCTTCCGGTGTGTGCTCCATGGAAGGCTACCCTTACAGCAGTACATGGCCCTATACCCATGTGCACAATGGTAGTATTAAGTAGACTGAGTATATTTAAAAATGACAACATAAAAAAAAAGTATTGGAAGGAAGGGTAGGAGTCTGGGGGAGTGGGGAGTTGAGCAAAATACATTATGTGAAATCATCAGAAAAGAAACTGTGTCTGAATGAACTCACCCAAAGTGCTCATAAAAAATAAATTCCTAGTGTGAATTTAGGATCTCTTGAATCTGAACATTAAGGGCAAGTCTGACTCCTACAAGCCTTGAACTTAGTAGGCACATAGCAGGCATCTGTTCAGAGTCAATATAGGACATACTGTGTTTCTCTAGCAATATGCTTTAGTATCTACAGACAGGTTTTATTGAACAGAATTCTTATGATTTTGACATTCACATTTTCTGTTACTCTAGATTTCCCCATAAATGTTGGTTCCTGAGGGCACTCTAGCCACAAGAACAACACCCTGAGGATTAGATTTACTCATAAATCTTTTGTGAAGTGAAGTCAGCCTGTGTGTATGTGAGCATGTGCCTGTGTGAGCATGTATGTGTGTGTACCAAGTGACATGTAAGACTGATCATCTTGTACCAAAAAAAATTAATGGTTTCAGCACATTTTAATAGACTTCTGTCTTGCGTTTCCAACAATAATATTTACAGTTCTCCTGGAAAGAACTGTGACATCTATCCTTTAAAGAAGACATTCTTTTTAAAAATATTTTTGAGGTGTTAATAAAATTACATCATTTTCCCCTTCACTTTCTTTACTCCAAACCCTCCCATACAAGCTACCTTGCTCTCCTCCAAATTCATGGACCTCTTTTCTTTTTTAAAAAAAAAATTATTGCTTTATAAATAATACCATTCAAAATTTCCACTTCATCCCCTCCTCCCATTTCCCTCCTGTTCCCCCACTCACACTCTCCCCTCTCCCTCCACTCCTAAGAGAGGACAGGGTACCCTGCGCTGTGGGAAGTCCAAGGCCCTCCCCCTTCCATCCAGGCCTAGGAAGGTGTGCACCCAAGTAAGCTAGGATCCCAAAAAGCCAGTACATGCAGTAGAAGCAAATCCCAGTGCCATTATCATTGGCGTCTCAGTCAGCCCCCATTGTCAGCCACATTCAGAGAGTTCAGTTTGATCACATTCTCGTTCAGTCCCAGTCCAGCTGGAGTTGGTGAGCTCCCATTACATCACGCACACTGTCTCCATGGGTGAACCAACCCATCGCAGTCCTGACTTCCTTGCTCATCTTCACCCTCCTTCTGCTCTTCAACTGGACCTTGGAAGCTCAGTCCAGTGCTACATGTGGGTCTCTGTCTCTATCTCCATCCATCACTGGACAAAGGCTGTACGCTGATATTCAAGATATTCATCAGTGTGG